>JAPMLY010001898.1:0-78580 GCA_026401115.1 Tetraselmis chui | reverse complement strand
GGACGGGCGCAAAAAAAAAAACTCTATTTATCAGTACCACATCCCTCAAGCGACCAACTAGACCAACCCCTCCCCTAACCCCCCCCCTCCTCCCCCCCGTCCGACCCTGCCTTCTCAGTCACGCCCCAGGGCCGCTCAGATTCTATTGCCCAACGCCTGCAATCCGTGGTTTCGAAGTTAACTACCGTGTGACGACTGAAGTAGGTCCAGCGGAAGGTCGTGCAATGGCTAGCGACGCAGAGAGTGTCGATATTACTGTGACGTGGCGAGAAATCGAAGGGCTTCTCGTCGACCTGCAGCCCCACATGGCACTGGTACGGGCCCAGCTTAGAGGCTATCTTGTAGCGCTAGCGTCCCCGAAGGCTGTCCTTACGTGCTGATCTTCCTCCTCTCTAAACTGTTTCTCGCATCAGCGCGGACCATTCCTTTACGCCTTCCCTCCTCTGACCTCCTTTCTACTCGCGCTCTTGTGCACCGCTGCCTGCGCAGTTGCAGAAGGTGGCGGGGCGGTCCTACATCGAAGTGGCAGCGCACGTTAGAAAACGTAAAAGCACAGACTTTCCACTCCAGCCCGCCCCTCACTATCTCTGAATATCGCGCGACGCGCCAGGCTGATGATTTTGAATATTTCGTCCCTTTTTTCATTTACGGCCACTGCCTTAGAAACTGCACTGCTGAAGGAGAAATGCAGACAGGCCAGGCAGGCGTCCCAGATATGCAGCAACCCCAATCAAGGCCAACAACCAGCCTATCGACAGTAGGGTATTTGTTTGGGGTGAGGTAATGGGCTCATGCGAGCTGTGATGCATGTGCAGATGCAATTTGGCTTCCACTCCTTCTTCTTCTCGTGGACTCAATCACACTGCTGAATTTATGCATATGTTGTCATGTGACCTGTTGAATGCGGCAGTGGGAAGAGTGATGATGGTGGCAGGACACCAAATAGCGCCGGGGATCAATACCGTTGATGAATGGAGTGACTACTTAAAAAAACTGCGGCGAACAATGCAAAACGGTTTTGCAATCTAGGACGGCCGACAGCAGACTAGCCAAGCGGTTGTAAAATAATTTGTAGTACAATTTATGTTCAATGCAGGTGGCGATAACCAGACGACGGCACCGATTGTCGAGCGTCAGACCTGCACGTGTGGGTGTGGTGGACATGAGGGAAAATGTAGACACGTGCACCGCCGCCCAAGCGTGTTTGACCAAGAGCGCTCATTTTTCGCCCTCGTCATCACTCTCATCTGTCGATGGCAGTGGTATGCTTCTCCTTTGCTCGATGTCTTTGATGCTTTTGTGCAGCGTCGACAGCCGCGCCATGACGTTAAAGACTGCAACCAACAGGGCAGATGTACGCATATTCAGTAAAGAAATACGTGCGTGCTTCCATGACACACAAACATATTACACACACACACACACACACACACACACACACACACACACACACGTACGCTCTCCCTCCCTCGGACACACTCACAGAGACAAACGCGCGCGCGCGCGCACACACACACACACACACACCAATGAAGACGCCGCTCTTTCCACTCTTTACCTTGATTCTCCGTTTCTCTCTTACTAATCGCTTTTTGCAGAGGCGAAGATGTGAGCGGATTCTGCGCAATAAACGCATACGCGCCCTGGCGGGAGATGACCACCGCTTCTGTTAGGCCCTGCGCAGCAGGTGGTGAACACACATACCATATTGTAGCCTCAGAGCCGCTCCATTTGGTACTCTTCATATATCCGATTGTCAATGGATGCACAGGCGGCGTAACTCACCTTGGCCCTCACAGTTGTCGTGTGCTTCATCCCCTCCTCATCCTCCTTCCCTACCGTGCCAACAAACTGCCCCGCTATCTTCTTCCCCAGCAGCTCCTCCCCGCTCACAGTGGACCGCCTGGACATGTGACTGTGAAGGCTCCCGGTGACGTTTTTCACCATATTGTATGTGCTCGTCGAAAACTTCCCCACCGCCCAGGCAGGTTTGGTTTCTGCACACCAGCGCCCGATATGCCATGCTCAGCAAATTGCGTGTGCGCATGCGCGCGCGTGTGTGTGTATGCTTGCGCGTGTACTTGTGGTGTGGGTGCGCGCGCGTGTGTATGTGTGGTGTGGTAAGTGGTGATTGTGTGTGTGGTGTGGTGCATGCATGGTGTGCGTGTATGTGTCTGTGTGCGCGCGCACAGTTCCGTGTGTGCGTCCAAGCAATTGTGGTTTCGCGAAAGTGAAGGGTGCTAAACAGAGGTAACAGCAACTGTGCATGGGTGAGCGAATACGCGGCCTAGTTGAAGAGTGCGTAAATGGGTGCACGATAATGTGTCATTGTGCGTTGAGAGGGCGATATGCCATGCACAGCCTTGAGTTGGCTGACGTACTCTTGTCCCCGGGTGCCACGATGCCGTCCTCTTGTTCATTGGGCAGGTCGCAGTCAGACTCCTCCTCCGAGTCATAACTCTCGTCGGAATCGGACAAGGCAGCGGCGGCCCCCTTCAGGTTCTCCTCCACCAGGTTCTGCCTGTCCTGCGCCCGGATCACCACCTCGCATTCCCCTGACTCCAGGAAAAACATCTCCTCCGCGTCGTCCCCCACCATGAACAGATACTCCCCATCATGATACGTTTTCCTAGGAAACTCGATCAGCAGCTGTGCGATCTGCCGGATGAGCGCCTTCTTCGCGGTCTCCGCAAGTAGGAATGCGTCCGGCTGGGCGCCGCCGGATATGAGCTTGACCTTGCCAAAATTGGTCGCCCAGGGGTGAGTCAACATCTCCTCGAGCGACAACCGTTCCAAGGGATCCTTCTTCAAACACCTGCACGGCAGTTGAGCAAAACACCCGTGTTCAATTCACGCCCGTTCTGGAACTCTCTCTTGAATAACCAGCCCAACAGCAAGCCCAACAAACTAAGGAAAAACCAGCCATACCAAGCAGCGAACCAACTCTACCAGCAAGATAGACTCTAACAAGCACATAAATGACGAGGTATACAGGGTGCGCATGTTGCATTCATGTATGATTGTCACCTGAAGAGGAGGTCCTTCAGTTCGGTAGATATTGCGGGTTCCTCGGGAAACTCCAGTTCCTTGTCCTTAATGGAATCGTACAACGCCACAATCGTCGTTCCTTCAAAGGGAAGGGTGGCGTACACAAAGCTCCACAGGCAGACACCCAGCGCCCAGCAGTCCGCTACTCGGCCGTGATAAGGCTTTGACTCGCACATCTCAGGACACATGAACGCCGGCGTTCCGGTGGTCTTATTCATTGTATCGCCGCGCTCAAACATTGAGGCCGACCCGAAATCAGTCAGCTTCACGATGCCCTCCTCATCCGAAATCAGCATGTTGTCGGGTTTGACGTCACCGTGGATTATTTGATTCTGATGCAGGTAATAAAGCCCCTGCGGAGACATGACTACCATTGTGACAACCCCCACGAAGCCCTAACGCCCCTCAATGCAATCCAATGGCCATGTAATGTGGCGGCCGTTGATGCGTGCACAGCGATTTCAAACATACCTTGGCGGCGTCCTGGAACAGTTTTCGAGCCTGCTCCTCCGACTGCGGCTGCTTTATCTGCACAGCACCTCCATCTACATACTCCATCACCATCATCAGCTTCTGCTCGTTCGGATCGTCAATCACCTGAGCACGCAAGGGCGGAGGAAGACATGAGTCTCGAACAAGCCCATCACAGCATAGCAACGCTTCGCAGCAAGTGCCTGCGGCCGCACCTCGATGAGCTGCACCACATTTGGGTGCCGTAATCGTTTCATCACGCTGATCTCCTTCTGAAACTGTTCGTCTGGGTCAGGGTTCTGCCCAACACCCGACATTGCGCGCCGCATCATCAGCTGCCTTCGATTCTGGTTCGCCCGATTCACAACCTTGATGGCCACCAGCTCCCCCGTCTCCGTGTCCATGGCCAGCTTTACCTTACCAAAACTGCCTGCTCCAAGTTCTTCACAATTGCATACTGGTTCACGAAGACACCCGTGTTCTTTACGCTTCCAGCGCGCAAGAACTTTGTCTCCCTGACCTTTTGGCTCCCACCCTCCAGCTCAGCCAGCCTTTCCTGCGCCAAGTTAAAGTCTGAGTACACCGAGGTCTGCCTCCGCAGGCTCTTCACGCTCTTGAAGCTCTCAACTCTCCTTTTACCCCCCTCCCCCTCTTCCTCCGCGAACGTAATGCTTTTCCCGCTCGACGACACAGGAGAAATGGCGCCCAACCCACTCAGTGCTGTGTTATGCTTTGAAGTTGTTGACCGGCCACCGCTGTAAAACTGGGGTAAGCTCGGCTGGCGTGCTATTGTGGCCTTTGATATACTGCCATCCGCATTCTGCACTGGCTTGGCCACCTCCTCAATCACCCCCACTGCATTTCCTGCAAAGATACAACGCACAACCCTCCCGTTTGAGTTACAGGTGAAGCCCACCGTCCACAGCCCTTCTGGAACACACGTTGGCTGCAGTAGGGATGCACAATAGCTACAGTCTATTTCGGATGTTTGCAGAAGAAAAGCACAGTTCTTGCAGCGCCCGCATATATGGTGCTATAATATTACAGCGGGGAACGTGGACAGCCGGAACATGCGCGAATTACACAAAAAAGTCTGCGGAGTCGGGAAACAGCAAAACGTAGAGGGAAAAATATAGCAAAAAAAACTTCAGCGAGCACCGCAGGGATACACTTGGGCCACAAGGTGCTGACGAAGATGTGGATGGGGGCTTGAGGGGGCGAGAAAGGGAGGAGAGAGTGGCGGGAGCTGATGGTATGTACAAATAATGGCGCGAGGATTCGTGCGGGTACCTGCGCTGCAGACGGCGCCCATGGCGGTGCTTCGAGTTCGCCGGCGGGTGCAGACCCAGTCGCCAGAGACGCCAGGAAAGAAATGTTACCTGGATAAACACTTCGATGGAACTCCTCTTCACAGCGCGGGGAGGCGCTAGACTGCGCTGTGCCCTTTCGTTTGTTCACAAGGCCTGCGCGTTAGCAGTGAGAGCGAGGGCCGGTGCTGGTGCAAACTAACGATATACGGACGACGTACAGCCCAAACGAGAGGCCAACAAAATATACTGCAGATATCGCAAAACCCGCCAAAAGCCTGCAATCTTCTCGTCCACACCACCTGCTTTCGTAGTTGTAGCACTGTGCCACACGGTTGATGCACTGGTACGACTTCTGGGCCAGGTCGATGAGCCCCGCATGTAGCTGCGGAGGGTGACTGTGCGGAAATGCGGAGGGGGCCATGCGGTATTACACCTGGCACATCTCTGCGCGGGGCCCGAGCTTCGCATCCATCATATGAATAATATGGGAGAGATGACGAGTCCCATATCCCGCGGGGGCGCCAATAAAAGAAAAAAATAGTATATCTGTAAACTACAGGTACTTGTGTTAAAGCGTGTACGTAACACGGTAGTAAGTATTAGATATGTGACACGGGAATTTTTGAATAAAACTCGTGTCCACCGCGTTCGAAGCAAATGTGCGAGTGATGTGTACGTGCAAATCAAAAATCTCACAGAACTGTCCACGTCCTTCTTATCATCGTGCTTCTTGTAATTATACAGCTTAACATCTCATCTTCCGCGGATGGTGGCTGAGTTCATCTATCATGGTGCTTCTTGTAATTCCATAATCTCTTCAAAGAACTGCGGCTATTCTTCCCACTCAAATATAATCAGACTCTTATAAGAAAAAGCGGTGGCCACCAAGCAAAAAGTATAAAATAAATTTCTTACAAGAGAAAGCAGTGGAGGCCACCAAGCAAGAAAAAGAAAGAAAGGAAGAAAAAACCTAAGCCCGAGGAACAGGAAGGCATGCCACAGCACCAGCACTGCCCTCCTGAAAAGCGTCGCGGAGATAAGAACCCAGAGTGCCATGAAGAGCAGCAGAAAGACGTTGCATGAATTCTCGTCGCACATCCCCCAAAAAACGCCGAAACGGAAGAAACCACCAAGCAAAAAGAATATCCCCGGGTTACGGAATCATATAGCGAATTATTAAAAATTTCTTACAAGAAAAAGCAGTGGAGGCCACCAAGCAAGAAAAAGAAAGAAAGGAAGAAAAAACCCTGAATCATATAGCGAAATTCATATAGCGGATTCATATCGCTATTGATCTTCTGCCTCGGGCGGAGAATGGGTGGTACAGTACGTGTACCACGAAAACGTGTGGTACGGACCGAACATAAAAAATGTACTTACAAGAAAAAGCAGCATAAGCCACCAAGCAAAAATTCAAATTTAGTACTTTTGAATTACATATCTGCGGCGGTTAGCCTCCTCAAGCTAAACGCTAGCACAAATCAGTTCTATAATCTGTCTGGTTCTGTCGTTGCAAGATGGCAAAATGTTGTTGTCGAAGGATGTTAATGAAAGATGTCTCACTGTTGTACTTAAGCAGTATATGTTGTAAGTGAACAATGGAATTGTTAAATGGTTCTGTCACCTCCCTCTACTGCACTGGGCTTAAATAGGTTTCTCCCCAAATAGCTTACGCCTGCTTGTTGCGCTTACGTGTCAGGCGTTAGGGCTGTCTTACCGTCGTCATCTGTCCAGAGACGCGGCCTGCCTAGCATTGGGTTTCACGACGCGGCTCCTTCTGCATCGAAGAACTCGCTTAGGCGCGTCATCTGGCTAGTTAGATTAACTATGCATATATGTACGTACCGGGAGGTACTGGTCGTATTGTAGCATCAGCATCCTTTATGAATATTGCAGTAGCGACGTACCCACGTTTGTACGTCCGTCCTTTGGAAAAGCACGAATTGATATCCGTAACGAGTACATGTACAATGTCATGCAATGTACTGTTGCGGGACTGTACTCGTCACACTCGTACCCTCCCCCTCTTGACAGATCAATGAGATCGCCGCGAGGCAGACCTCCGTGGTCTAAGCTCCTTTAGTGAAGCAGTTACTGGGACTCAGGAATGCGCGCTGGATGAGCGTGCATGAAGTCGATGTACGCCTGAGTCTTGGCAAACTTGTGCCATTGGGGCGTCTCCAAGAAATCTTGTAACGTTGTTGTCCGGTGTACTTCGTTTAACCGGTGCCATGCAGGTGGAATGTCGTCATCACTGAAGTGTGTCATTAAGAGTAGGTATCTGCCTCGTCGCCCAGGTAGCGACTTGATGCACACAACAGAGATGTGTGAGACATCAAACTCCTCGTCGTCTCCTTCAGGTATAGTCACCGGGACAGCTGGTCGTAGCGGAGCGGTAGAGCAAGGTCGTAAATTGTTGACATGGAACACAGGATGTAAGCGTACTATCGCTGGAAGTTTCAATCTGTAAATGTGTTTCCCAATTTGCTCCTCCACTGAAAAAGGTCCAAGCTGTCTGTCTCTGAGTTTCCGGTTCGGTTGTCCACGTAGAAAAAGGTTTGCTGTGACGACTGACACCTTGTCTCCCTTAGCGAAGTGTGGCGTTGTAGACGGTTCTGTGCGCTCTTGCATCTCATCTTTGTATAGCTGTAACACTCAGCGTACAAGGGTATGTACGTCATGTAACAATCTAAACCGTTCTTTTGCGTCTTGCGAAACGGGAATCGATGGTCGCATGCTGAACAGCAGGTCATGAGGCTCCTCAGGAGAGAATCCAAAATTAGCCTCAAACGGTGTGTGCTCAATTCCGAGTGCACGCGAAGCGTTGTACGCAAATTCCACTTGTGGTAGTAGCGTTGTCCAATCAGAGCCATCATAGCAACAGAAGCAACGAAGAAGCTGCTGAAACGTGATGTTCACGCGTTCTGTCATTCCGTCTGTTTCTGGATGTCGGCTGGAAGACATGTTCAGACGCGTTCCGAGGCGTCGCCAAAGTGTCTGCCAGAAGGCATTGACGAACTTCGGGTCGCGGTCGCTAATCAACACACGGGGCAGTCCATGCAAACGGTAGACTCGCTGTAAAAACAAAGTTGCAGTTTCTTCGGCGGTAACAGTCTCTGTGCACGGCATAAAATGGGCCATTCGAGTTAGATGGTCTACTACAATCAACACACTGTTAAAGCCATTGCTCTCAAGTAAGTGTGTCAAGTAGTCAAGACCAACTGTTTGCCACGGTATGGATGGAACAGATAGTGGGTAAAGAGTCGCAGCCATATGCGGTCGAATATTTGCTCGTCGACATACGACGCAGCGTTCACAAAAATCTTTCACATCTTGGCGAATTCGCTTCCACCAGAATCTGTCGAGTGCTTTAGCAAGAGTGCTAGCAACTCCTTTGTGACCAGCTGACGAACTTTCGTGCGGCTCTGTGATCAATCTCAGTCGGAGCTCAGAGTTCTGTGGTATACAGAGGCGATCGAGGCGCCAAAAGTATCCGTCTCTAGCTTCAATCCGGCTGTCTTTCGTCCAGTCACCCTCGTCCCCATAAAACGAGTCTTGGGAGTACCCCTCGCGAATGAGATCAGCGAACTCAGGATACAGCTGCAACGCGTTAACAATCAGTAAATTTAACTGTGCGTCTTCAAACAGCAGCTGGGACTTCCGTCGTAATTCTCGATCTGACGGAACCTCGCCATCCCAAAATAATGGAACTGTGGCCAGAGGTACGAAGTCTGGACGCCGGCTTTACGGGTCAGCGTCGTTCAGAGCTCCCTTGCGATATGCAAGTGTCATCGAGCCCACAAACGCTTGCAAATCCCGCATGTATCTTGCTTGCCGCTTGTTCAGCCTGTTGTTCGGTTGCCAAAGCAGATGTCGCAGTGTGTCGTGGTATGTTACGACAAGGAACTTAGAGCATCCTTCAAGATAGCACCTCCAATTCTTGACAGCTTCGCATACGGCCAAAGATTCTAAGTCGTACGCATAGTAAGCGTTACCACGCTCAGCTGGATTCGGCTTACGCGCCGAGTAAGAGACCAGGACTGGATCCGGATCCTACGGCTCCGCGAATCCCCGAGACTACTCGGGTTCGGACTCGGTCTCGTGGGACCCTAGAATCACAGGTAATCGTTGGATCCGGTACCAGTTATTGTAAGTAACCGTTGGATCCGGTACCAGTTATTGTAAGTAATCGTAGGATCCGGTACCAGTTATTGTAAGCAATCGTTGGATCCGGTATTCATCGTACTTTAATGGATCCGCGGTAATCGCGAGTACGTCATCCTCGCAAAACAATGTGGAATCGCGATACCCAATCACTACTCACGATTCCGAGTATCTCACGATTTTGTGGTGGCCCGAAGTGACACGTTATTTTTTTGGGAGGCGTTTGGCAATGCAAATTTGCTGAGGTGTATGTCTAGGATTGGTTCAATAGCCCTGATTGTTGTCATTCCGCAGCCTTGAATCGATTGTAGCCCACCCAAGGGCCAGTTAAACGGTGCGTACGCGCTTGAAATCCACCATAATCTGCCCGTCCACATCCAACTCCTATCATAGTTAGCCACAATGGCGGGGCAAGCGGGAAGTAGTAGACCGTCTAGATCAGGGAAGAGCTTGTCATCGACGGCTATCCAACGTACAAAAGAGGAGCTTGTTGGGAATTCAGATAGGGTGTTCAGGATACCTCAGTCAAAATCTGATGTATGGGATCCAAGCATGAGCAAGCGCATAGAACTAGTAGAGATGTAAAAATTGAATTTGCAGTACAAATTTCCCCCAAAATGCGCAATTTGTATCAATTTGCATGAGTACTTCGAGTACTTGTTGGAATCGCGAACCCAGCGAATCCAACGGAACCAAAAATTTAGAAGTACTCATGTACTCGGTTCCGGAACCGAAAACACAAGTAATCGCTGGATCCGAACCCTAGAATCACAAGTAATCGCTGGATCCGAACCCTAGAATCACAGGTAATCGCGGGATCCGGACCCTAGAATCACAGGTAATCGCGGGGTCCGAACCCTAGAATCATAGGTAGTCGCGGGATCCGAACCCTAGAATCACAGGTAATCGCGGGATCCGGATCCCTTTTTCAGAGGTACTCACTAGTTCCGGATCCTAAAAAATCAAGTACTCATGGATCCGAACCCAACAAAAAAATGGCGGATCCAGTCCATGTAAGAGCCTGGTTGAAGACCTCCTCCTTGGTCTTGCAACAAGACTGCTGCAATCCCCACTGTTGATGCATCTGTAGCCACGGTGAACGTCGCGTCCGAGCTGACCTCCGGAAGGATCAGGCATGGCGCGGAAATGAGCCGTAACTTGAGAGTCTCAAAGGCTTCCAAACAGGCACGCGTCAGCGTAATCTTCTGTGGTTGTACCACGAAAACGTGTGGTACGGACCGAACATAAAAAAATTCCTTACAAGGAAAAAGCAGCATAAGCCACCAAGCAAAAATTCAAATTTAGTACTTTTGAATTACATATCCATGACTACCATCCCTTAGCTCGGGAGGATGGGGGCCGGTTGGCGCCGATGAAAGCTGAGTTGGTTGATCGCCTAGCTATTTTGGTGGCAGTTCTTCGCTTCCCTGGCATGGGTGCTGCTGAATCTCGTTCTTTGGGCTCTGATAGTTACGTCCGTATGCAATATTTCGTTCGTTGAACTACTTATGTTTCTTTTCGGCGTTTTGGGGGGGATGTGCGGCGAGAATTCACGCAACGTCTTTCTACTCCTCGTCATGGTACTTTGGGTTCCTATCTCCGCGAAGCTTTGCATGAGGGCATTGATGACGCTGTGGCATGCCTTCCTGTTCCTCGGGCTTAGGTTTTTTCCTCTTTTCTTCTTTAAGCTTGGTGGTTTCCGCTGCTTCTTCATATAATTTCAATTTCAACGTTTGCTGAGACTAAGACGCTTCAAAACGGCCGTCGTGGTCGACTTGGCCCGACGGGGACCTACAACTCCCGGTGGCCTACCAAGTCACTACGTATTCTAGGTTCGCATGGCCGATTCCGACTCACTATGCTTAGCCCAAAGGACATTTCATGTGAGAAGCCACAATTAAACCGCGGCGATAATTCCCAGCATGTATGGAGTGACGGATAAGTCGGACGCGCTGCGGTCAGTTCGTATTGAGTTGCGATTGTACAACACCAACCCTACCACCTAACACTTCACCACCATGACAGCACCAAAGCATATCAACATAGCTATATTACAATCATTTCTTCTAACCTTTTGCGCTTCCTTGCATACTCAGGGAGTTTTAACATGATTGCATTGATATTCCGTTTGGGCATATGTGTTTGTGGTTGGACACAATTTGCTGATCATTGTGTGTGTGTGTGTGGGGTGTGTGTGTGTGTGTGTGTGTGTGTGTGTGTGTGTGTGTATGTTTGTATGTGCGTGTGTGTTTGTGTTTGTGTGTGTGTGTGTGTGTGTGTGTGTGGTGATTCGCCATAATGTTGGTTGGTTGGAGAGTCTGCCCACTCCGGCTGAGGGCGAGCTTTTACTTAGGCTAGGGATCGATGGTACCGTGGATATTTTACAAGCGCATTTCGCTGTGATTTCGAGTACATTTCGCATTCGGGGTCGCCGAAACCACCACGTAATACGTCGATATTATCCGGATGATATCATCGATCCCTTGCCTTAGCTTTTACTTGTTGTGCTCTTTCAGCAGCCGCAGCACCATCAACACTAGATGCATTAACCACAAAAACAGTGGCAGCACAAATGAACCATCCGTGGTGGCAACACAGCAAGAGCGAAATATATCGAAACTTACTCTATCACTTTCAACTTGATTGCATCGGTCTTTTATTTGGGCATATGTGTGTGTGTGGTTGAGAACAATGGGCGGATCATTGTGTGTGTGTGTGTGTGTGTGTGTGTGCGCGCGCATGCGTATGTGTGTGGTGATACGCCATAAGTGTGCTGAGTTGAAGAACATGCCCACTTCGGTTGAGGGCGAGGTGGTCATCGTGCTGTGCTATTGATGGGTATTGCCATACCATATGCTTGCTTTTTCAGCACCCGCAGCACCATCATCACTAGATGCATAAAGCACAACAACAGTGGCATCACAAATGAACCATATGTGGTGGCAATACAACATGAGCGAAATGTGCATCCTCACGCAGCGGGAATAGTCGCATTATCAAGAAGCATAATCAGCAAAAGTAACGTAAGCAAAGGTAAGCAGCAGCACCAAGAACTATAACAGTGACATAGACAATAGGAACAACTGCACAAGAGTGACGAAATTCAAGAACAGCATCGACATCAACATATAGTAACATCAACAATGACAATAGCATGCAATAGCACTAGTGGCAAGAATGGCATCAACGAACATACAACACAGAGCATCAGCATACAACATCATCAATAGTAGTAACAATAGCAGCGGTTGTAGTAATTTCTTGACATACAATAGCAATAGAAAAAATAACATCATCATAGGGGGTATTCGCGGGAAATTGGAGAGGATTTTGGATTGGCTATATATGTCGCCACGTCGCGCACCGGCCTACGTCAGTATGTAATCGTTACAGGTGAGTCATCATCGCCCGGGCACGGTACCGCCCGCATGCCGCAAGTTACCACCCGGCTGCTTCACAATTGCGATTTCCGACACGAGCAAGCGGCATCGTGCATCACCATGGTGCGCCGGGTCGGCACAAACCGACATCAGATTGATGATACGCGTGGGTTGCATGCGGGCGTCGCCTTGTTTGAGTTCAGCACTCGGAAACCTCCTGTTGTAAGTAATACCGTATACGTATTAGTTGCAGATAGCTACTGTAAGCTACTCTAGATATGATTAGTACATGTCTAGATCGGACATACCGATAAACTGTTTGACTCGGTACAGAGCTGTCGCTAGGCTACAGCTCTCTCACTTCTGTTGTCCTGACACCACGCCTGTAGGCTGGTTGTCGCCGTAACTATTCCGTTTGCGCGACTGTGACTGTAACTACGTTTGCGTAAGTTATCTTCCACACTAACTGTGTTTGCATGGTTCAATAGGTTATGGGCCCCCGCCTCACGTCACTCACGCGCGACAACCTGGTTCGGCGAGCTGCGATCGACAGCTCTCCCGCATAAGGCAAGTTTATCTAGACACCTAGTACTTTCAACTTGTAGTCGGCGGTATCGCCAGTATAAACTGCAATTTAAAACCCGCCACCAGCCCTCTTAAGTCAGCCACTCGACGGAGATAGCCAGCCACCCACACCGACGCACTCGTCGTGTGTGGACATGGTGCACACAGGTCCAAGCTGGAGAACGGGGGGGCGCACCATCGGGTGAATACGCATCCACAGGTTGCACGCCAGCCGTAGCTTACCTTTTTATTTTTATATCATCCTAGCGACTCAGCCACCAGCGCAGCTCTCCACCTGTCCTGGCCTTGGCCTCGACTTGTGCCCCACACTGGGTGGAGGATACAAAGAAGGTGCTCTGAGACACCCCGGGGCTACAGGCCGAGGGGTCGGCGGGCATCAGGCCGTCTCTTTGCAAACCGTTGTTAGGCACGAGTCCGGCTAGCGGTTTTTACCGCTGCCTGTTTTTTATCAAGCTCTTTCTTTTTCGCCCTCTGTCGAAATGGCGCCGAAAACTCCGCATGTTTCACCTCCTGACTCCCCTGACTCAGGCTCTCAACAAAGCAACCTCGATCACCCCGCGGATACTCTCGCGCTGCTCGTTGCGCAAGTGGCGCACTTAACAGCTCGTCTCGACTCGCAGTCGGCCGAGGCTGCTGCTGTTGCTGCTGCGGGTGCTAATCCGCACCCCCCTGTCGCTCAGCGCCGCCACGATGCGCAGCTCGAACCCGTCCGGGACAGCCAAGACGTGCACACCCTCCCCCTGCTTGAACATCCCCAGCCTAGATACGTCCCCCCGGACGCAGAAACAGTCTTCGCTGCTGCTACTCCTGCAGCTCCTGTTGGCGACCCCACAGTCGCACAGCGCCGTCACGATGCGCCCCGCGAGCCCTCGCGTGCCGATGCGCACAACGACCCCTCGCGTCACGCCCTCCAGGTTGATCACCTCCCACCACCTCCTCCCTTCCCCCCCGCTGGATATGCCTTTCACCACCCCGGCCCTCACATCCCGGAGGCGCCCTCTAACCTCGTCCCCCCCTACCGTGACCACCCGCACTCGTACGGCCCGCCGCGTCCCATGGCCGGCCGCTCTCCCTTTCCCGGTGGCCCACCTCCTCCCTTTCATGGCCGGCACTCTCCCCCAAACATGGCGACCCCGCCACCCGTGGCCGTCGTCGCCCCACTATTGACCCGGTGGTCATCGGCCGGGCGGCACACGAAGCCCCCGGCTTCGACAAGGACGCCCTCAACCGGTCCATGAAGATGTCGGTCCCCGTCATGGGCCCGACCACGGACTTTAAGCAATGGAAGAGGACCTTCCTTAATTTCCTCTCCATCAAGGCCGCATACCTCATTCCACAGCTGGCCATCCGCGACTCCGGCGTCTGGCTCGACGAACCAGCGCAACACTACGCCTACACGCCGCTTCTCCATGCAGCCAGCGCGAATCAGCGCGCTGACCAAGCGATGAAATGCGTTTCTCCAGCCCGCCGTGACTGCGCCGCTGCCGCGTGGGACACCATGTGTGAACGCCTCGACTGTCGGTCTTTTGCTCGCTCCTTGTCCCTCCTGGACAACCTGACGGTCAGACAGCGCCCTGGTCAGTCACTCAGTGACTATGTCCACTACATGCGCCAGACCTTTGACGACTACAACGACACATGCCAATTGGTTGATGGCTCCGTTGCCATCCACCCCCACCACCTCGGTCTCCTCATGCTGCGCGGTATTTCCAACAGCGGCCCACACGGTCAGGCGAAGCAATGCGTCATCAACGCCTTTGACACGGACTACATCATGTCGGCTGATGAAGTGATGGCTAGCATTCTCCACCTCGCGCACAACATGGACGACGACCCTGCCCCGGACACACCCGCTCCGGCCATATCACCCCCTCCCATCTCCGCGTTCGTCGCTGCGGGCCGCGGCTCGCACAGCGGTCGAGGCCCATCACACCGTAACCCTCGCGGCCATCGACCCAACAAGTGTGGCGTTTGTGGCAGCCTCAACCATCTCATGTCCGCCTGCACTGCCACGGATGACGCTATCCTTAAGTGGAATCTCGCCAAGCGTAGGATGACAGTCCAGAAGTACGGCGCCGCCGACGGCACCCCCTCTGCTCACGCTGCGCTGCTGAGCGACGTCCTTGCCGACGACGCCCCCGCCGATGACACCGACTGCCTACCCACCCTCGAGGACTGCGCTGATGACTACGATGACGACGAGGTGAGTGTCCCATTCAGCTCTGTGGCATTCTCCTCTTCCCTCGCCCCGGGTCGTAACCTGTCACAGTTTTGGGTCGTTGATTCCGCCTGCTCGATTAACCTCACCGCGTTCCGAGATGACTTCGTGAAATTCACGCCCCCCTCCGCTCCCTCTCGCGTGGGCGGTGTCGGCGTTGACGTTAAGGGCAGTGGCTCAGTGCGGATTTCTGTCAGACTTGCCTCTGGCCAGCTCATTCACCGCACTGTGTATGCACTCTACACCCCTGACCTATCATCTCGCTCCGCACAGCGTATCGGCAGACTACTTAGTGTCAGCTGGATGCAAACTCACAGCGGATGTGAATTCATCTTCCCCTCCAACTCTGACACTGGTTTGCTTTTGGTACCCACAGGCATGGGTGTGCTAGAACCGTCCGGAAACGGTCTCTACCTCCTTCCCCACCAGCCGGACCTCCCTTCCAGCCCATCCGCACCGGCGGAACTTGACGCCTCACCTCAAGTTGCCCTCACTGCCCAGTGTGATCCCGTCCTGTGGCACCGTCGGTTTGGCCACCTCAACATGCACAGCCTTCATGCCCAGCATAATCACGGTGTCCCGACTAGCCATGTGTTAGCTAGCGTTGTAACCAAAGTTTCTTGCGACTCTTGCTTACTTCACAAAGCCACAGCTGCACCACGCAACACAGCCGCTTGCGCGAAGCCATCCCACCCCCTCCTCAACCTGTCCGCTGACCTCTGGGGCCCGGTCAATGTCCCCTCCCCACATGGCCTCCGTTACTGCTTGCTCGTCATCGACCACCACACCAACTACATGTGGGTGCGGTTCCTTAAGTCTAAAGACGACGCATGTTCGGAATTGGAAACCATCCTCTTGGACATCAAACACTTGCATGCCCGCCATCACTCCCAGACGGGCGCGTTCGCACCGGTCCTCAAGTTTGACTCCGACTCTGTGTTTGAAGCTGCTGTCACTCGCCGTATGTGCGCACACCTCGGCGTCGGGGTGCAGTTCTCTGCCCCATACGCCCACCACATGCTCGGCAAGGCCGAACGTCCCTGGCGCACTATCCGGGACAATGCATCGGCGATGCTCCACAACATGGCCGTTCCCAACTCCATGTGGTCGTGCGCTGTCAGCACTGTTGTGTACCTTCGCAACCG
This sequence comes from Tetraselmis chui, assembly GCA_026401115.1. Lineage (NCBI taxonomy): Eukaryota > Viridiplantae > Chlorophyta > Chlorodendrophyceae > Chlorodendrales > Chlorodendraceae > Tetraselmis > Tetraselmis chui. The sequence continues at coordinate 62,259 of JAPMLY010001898.1, read as the reverse complement.
CACGTACAGTCGCTCGGTCGGACCTAATGGGGACTCAGTGAAAAAGCATTTCGCGGCGTCATGGTGGGCTATCCCCCTGACGCACCCGGGTATCGTGTCTACAATCCGGAAACGCGTCGCATCACCACTTCCGTACATGTTGTCTTTCATGAACACACCCCAGGCTTCGACACACAACCCTCCGTCGACTCGGCCATCACCGACTCTTCGGAAGACGTACCTAAGCCTCCGCATCGCCCAAAAAAATTAAAGATCAAGCATCAACTGCAATGCATCAAAAAATGATGCATCAAAATTTTAATTCAATTGCTAATTCATGGACGCATTGATTAAATGGGGCAGTAATTCATGGACGCATTGATTAAATGGGGCAGTAATTCATGGACGCATTGATTAAACAGGGCAGTAATTCATGGATGCATTGATTAAATGGGGCAGTAATTCATGGACGCATTGATTAAATGGGGCAGTAATTCATGGACGCATTGATTAAACAGGGCAGTAATTCATGGATGCATTGATTAAACAGGGCAGTAATTCATGGACGCATTGATTAAATGGGGTACTAATTCATGGACGCATTGATGCAGGTGATGCGGGGCGAATGCATTGATGCATCCTGCGCATCGGTATGTTGGCAAAATGTTAATTCTGGGTGGATTTTTTAAATTCCATGAGTTTGTCTAGAACATTGAAGTGAGTCAAATATTGTATGGGACGTCCCATACAAGTTTGTTAAAGTTTTGACCAATTTTTGTTCCCTCCCCCTCTTGACAACGGCCGCCTAGACTGGCCCGCCCACGAGTATAACCCTCTCCAGGTTGTGAGTTTAACCCTCTCCAGGTTGTCTTGGCTGCAACGGAGTGACCCGCCGACTAGCCGATCAATTGGGATCACCGGGAATATAAACCAGATTCTTTTGCTTGCAAAAGAGACAATCAGTGTGTGCGGAGTGTACGTGCAATAAAGATAGAGGTCTGGAAAATTATAGGATGCATGTGTATATTCAGAAATGGATGTACATGTTCAGAAATATAATCTGAAGTTGTGCATATTATGCGCCCCGAATATTGTAGTGCGGTAAACCACGACACATTCGCTTACAACCTCTATTAATTGCCCTAATAGTCTAATACACTTTCTATGCTAAATTCTGAAACACCACGAGACGCCTCTTGACAACCCTTCGAAGACACTTGTTCACGTGAGCTTCATCCTCTGCGTTGCAATCGCATTTCAAAATTAGTGCGGTGTCAGTAATTTACATCAGTTGGTTGAGCGTAATTGATGTATTGGATGGTCAAAGGGTGGTAAGGATACTGTTGTCATGCTTGGTGGTAATGAGATGTATTTCAAATACACACGATCAGAATTGAATCAGTGTGTGTGTGTGTGTGTGTGTGTGTGTGTGTGTGTGTTTATGTGCTTGCGCGAGTGTGTGTGTTAGTGTGTTAGTGTGTGTGTGTGTGTGTGTGAGTATGTGTGTGTGTGTGTGTGTGTGAGAGTATGTGTGTGTGTGCATGTTGCAAAATATCGACGTCACACAATATACATAACAAAGCTGAACATAAATGTCCTTTCGATCTATCCATCAATAAGGGCGAGTGCATGATTATCAGCTATTTGTATTATCAGCATGTACATGACTTAAATCCGCACTAAATTGAAAAAAACGATTTCTGTGTGGCCTTACCTCGGTGAAGGCTCATCAGCAGGTTCTCATGAAGCACAAAACAATTGTCAACCCAATAGCCCATCACGCTTACCAGTGGGCTGGTTTCTCCCCAAATATCGGCTGCTTTCAAGGGCCCGACACAATATTCCTTCTGATTGAAGGCAATTGAGTCCTGCACAGGATGAGAAATGGTTCAAAAGACAAAAAATGTTCCGGAAACAGATTCATGGCGGGACTAAACAAGTCGCCATAATAACAGGTAGTGATTTGATAGCCAACGCATGCATATCCTTTATACTATGGCACCTATGAGTAACGGCCTCCATTAACGGTACGTGCAGCGACATAGGACATATGAGGTGTGTCCCTTTCGGGTAGAGAAAACGTCCTATTCGACTTCGCTAACCACTTCGTACACATATGGTTAAGTCGGTTGCGATGCTCAGCGAGCTGTGGCTTAATACGAGGTATCGACCTTAGCAACATGCTTGACGCTTGTTAGATTTCCCTCCTATGAAACCAAATACAGAAAAGCAGCACGCAGACATTGTCGATGGGCGCACACGACGCGACAAGACGTATACGGGGACGAGGGTGTAATATTAAACGACACGGAACGTCGGATAGACAGCGAATACATACAATAAGACGATGGAAAGGATTGGCAAAACGCGGAAAAGAACACAAAACGTGGCCGCCCACCGCGATTTTTAAGCGTCGTGATCTAAGTAGTCAAAACGACGGTACATTAGGTTGGTGGTGTTGCAGGCCAGCAAGTTATGGTGGCAATACTATCACTCTGCGACCCTTGCTCCTTTATCCGTCTAATAATCATTAAGCATAAAATGGGATAAAGCATGTGGAATACGGGCTAGCGTCACCTCTTTTATCTCGCCCGCGTACGCGTTGGCGATGATGGGAGCGCCGGATGGCGACCCGCCGTCGCCGACTGGAGCTTTGGGCTTCGGAAGGGTAGTCAACGGCTGCGGAAGAGCATTGGGAGCAGGATCCCCCGCTGCATCTCAAAATCTTCCATATTTCCGTGCTCGTCCACTTAGAAGTACTAATTCTGCTGGGCTTGTATGGCGGCTTGGCTCGCCGCATCTTGCAGGTGGGGAGCATCCTCGGGTGTACCGTTCCCGGTCGGTAGACCTTCCCTTCTTATTTCGTACTGCGTGACCCCCAAGCGGAAAATCTCAGACAACATAACTTCAAAAACGTAGGAGGCCTTAGCAGCGTGAGCATCGAAGTGGCCGTTAATAGGCCAATAGGGGTGCGCACCATGTCTTCGGGTCCGGTTTGGAGTTTCGCTCACCGCCGTGAAGGCAATTCATGTCGGTGGCGCCAATGCCAAAGCACTGTCGCAGCTTTTTCAAACCGCGGTACGACCGGTAGGGACTGTTGGCGGGGGAGGGCGCGGGGTGATAATGGTTTGCACGGACGGTTGTTCATTTGCTTTTATTATGATAAATTTGGCGAGGCTAGTACATTTTGCGGACGAACTTTGGGAGTCGGGGATGACACGCAAATAATCTTGAATCAAATATCATTCAATATCGACCGTCAATTTGAAATTGGCTCACATCGCACGGCGCAAGCACTTGTGTGCAAGACATTTCAGAGTCCACGTTCTCTGATGGATAGGGCGGACGTTACGGCAACGCTTCACGACCACAGATCACGTTTGTCGAGGCAACTCCCATTCCGTATCGTCGATTTTGGCGGTAAACACGTGTCCTAGATGTCGCAATGTGCGGCAGGAGTCAATATTTGAAAAATGTTGTCGTCAATTTCATTTCTTCATAGCCGTCTCCGTACCACGTATCGCTACATGTACGTGGTCATATTGGAAACAAATATAGCGTGGCAATACCAGAAAAATATAAAATGCAAGATGCATCGATGCGGGCGGTATGTTCTGTAAATGTACAGGTAATTCGTTGTGCATTGATTATATGTGGCACTAATTCATGGACGCATTGATTATATAGGCCACTAATTCATGGACGCATTGATTATATGGGGCACTAATTCATGGACGCATTGATTATATGGGGCACTAATTCATGGACGCATTGATTATATGGGGCACTAATTCATGGACGCATTGATTATATAGGCCACTAATTCATGGACGCATTGATTATATAGGCCACTAATTCATGGACGCATTGATTAAATGGGCCACTAATTCATGGATGCATTGATTAAATGGGGCACTAATTCGTGGACGCATTGATTAAATTGAGCACTAATTCATGGACGCATTGATGCGGATGATGCGGCAGACGCATCATGATGCAATGAATACATCGATGTTTGATGCGGAGGCTTAGACGTACCCGCAGACTCACCCCTATCCCACCCCATTGACCTCACATTACCCACACCCCTACCCCCCCCAGCAGCCCCTCGCCATGCTCGGCTCCGCTCCCACCCCATTCGCTACGGCGATATGGTTGCCCACTTGTCCGACTACCCACCGACCCTCGTAACGGCGTGTTGTGATCCTGAACAAGGCAAAGCTCAAGAGGACATATTTGAGCACCCTCACGTCCCCGACCTTGTCACTGGTCCCCCACACACACCTGCCGGCACGTCCCCTACTGCCATCGCCCTCCTCTCCGCCCGAGAGTGTGTGGAACCAAAATCCTACCGGGCTGCACTCGGCAGCGCCCAAGCCCCCCAATGGCAAGCCGCTATGCAACATGAGTATTCCTCCCTAATCAGCAATGGCACGTGGGACCTTGTGGACCTCCCCCCAGGCCGCATGGTCGTTAATAGCATGTGGATCTTCAAAGTCAAGTCGGATACAGCCGGCGACGTCTCTCGCTTCAAAGCGCGGTTCGTCGCCAAGGAGTGCAGTCAACGCGTTGGACTGGACTACACGGAGACCTTCTCCCCGGTCATCCGCATGGCCAGCCTGCGTCTCTTCCTAACCATCGCAGCCGCCCGCGACCTTGAACTCTGCCAGCTTGACATCGACACAGCGTTTCTCTACGCCCCCATCCGGGAGGATGTGTACATCCGCCAGCCCCTCGGCTTCACCGATGGAACGTCCAAGGTTTGTCACCTCAAGCGCTGCCTCTACGGCCTTAAGCAGTCCCCCCGCGAGTTCAACATGCTCCTTCGTGCATGGCTCGTCGACCATGGCAGGCAACAATGCGTCTCCGACCCGTGCATCTACATCTTTCGCACCGGCCACGTCTTCGCCATGATCGCCCTGTACGTCGATGACATTCCCGCGGCCTGCAATGATGCCACTTGGCTCGCATCGTTCAAAGCCCAACTCGGAGCACGGTTCAAAATCAAGGACCTAGGCGACCTCTCCCAACTCCTCGGCATGCACATTACCCGCGATCGCTCCACGCGCACAATCTCGCTGGACCAGTCCAAGTACATGCGCGACATCCTCGCCAAGTACGGCATGTCCGACTCTAAGCCGTCGTCACTTCCGATGGACCCGGGCTTTCTCGCCGGCCTTGCACACTTGAATTCGCCCTCTCTCATAGGGGTGGCCAAGGACGTCTACCCCAGCCTCCTGGGCAGCCTCCAGTACGCAGCCGTTTGTACACGCCCCGATGTCTCCACGGCGTTGAGCATGCTCGGCTCTGCCCAAGCCTCACCCACCGAGGCACACGTGCAGGCTCTGAAAAAGGTCCTCCGCTACCTCCATGGCACCATCGACATGCGCCTGACGTTGGGGGGGGCCTGGACCACAGCCTCCAACTCACAGGCTTTGCCGACGCTGATTGGGCCAACGACAGCAGCACCCGCAAGTCTCGCTCCGGCTATCTCTTCACCCTCGGACGCGGGCCAGTCAGTTACAAGTCCAAACAACAGACTTGTGTGGCTCAATCCACGTGTGAAGCCGAGTACTACTCTGCGGCTGACGCCACCAAGGAGGGACTCCACCTCCGACAACTCTTGGGGGAAATCTTCAACTCCCCCATCACCGAAACCACCACCATCTGGGAGGACAACCAAAGCGCCATTGCATACTCCCAGAATGCCTTGGTCAGCGAGAAGACTAAGCACATCGGTCTGAAGTGGCACTTCCTCAAAGACCACGTGGAGCAGGGAACCATCAAGTTAAGGTACGTCCCCACTGACCAGATGGTGGCTGACATGCTCACCAAGCCCCTCCCATGACCTGCACTAGCAAGACACCGAAGTGCGATCCTTGGAGGACAAGACCCAATGCAACGCTTCATCCCGTAGCTACCTTCAGGGGGAGTGTTGTAAGTAATACCGTATACGTATTAGTTGCAGATAGCTACTGTAAGCCACTCTAGATATGATTAGTACATGTCTAGATCGGACATACCGATAAACTGTTTGACTCGGTACAGAGTTGTCGCTAGGCTACAGCCCTCTCACTTCTGTTGTCCCGACACCACGCCTGTAGGCTGGTTGTCGCCGTAACTGTTCCGTTTGCGGGACTGTGACTGTATTGAAATTGAAATTGAAATTGTTTACAACAATACCAGTAAAAACCGGCTGTCGTCTCTGGGCCCCCCCTTGTGCTATGCTCAACCTGTAGTTGGACTTCTAAGCGTGAGGCAGACCGTGAACCACTAATCCCAACCTCTCCAATGGCAGTAACGATACCGTCTAAAACATACCCGTATCCAGGTATTTATAATTTTCTGATCTATACGTATTTTTTTTTTGGATACAGTATGAAAAATAAAGTGTCGCTAGTCTCCACGTTACGCGGCCTGCTCCAGCCGCTGCGGGGTCGCTGATCAGCAAGGCTGTCCAGCTGGAGCTGGTCGAGGCGAACCTGCCTGACCTCGGCTCCCGTGCGACTCCGGTCGTGCCGGAGCTTGGGGGGAAAGGCAGGTGAAAAACCCCCCTCGCATAGGTCGTCGTCGGTCCCGCCCCGATCCGTGCTCCACCCCGCCCGAGGTATTAGCCGCTCCTCTCGACGCAGCTCGCCACCTAGCCGAGTCTTCTCTCCTCCTTCGGGGGCTGAGAAGAGAGAATAACTAGGCTGCAGACGGTGTCCGGCTGGCTCTCCTGCCCCCGAGCCAGATTTTCTCCTGTCCCCTATCCTTTTCCCGTCTGTTTCCAACACCTATCTGATCGCGCTGTGGCCGTCCGTACCCTCCCCCGGTGGTTTACGTTGTTAGGGGGTCGCCTTTACGAGCAGTGTGCCGTTACGATAACCCTAGGCACACTACCTGAGGCAGCCTATCGATAACCGGGTACCGACTAGGGAAGGGGTTGGAAGAACACAGGGATCGAGTCGCCGGTCCTCAAAAGATGGTGGGTACGGGAATTTTTCCAAAAACCCCCCGTACCGGGCTTTTCCGGCGGCGGGCGATCCTAAGGACCGCCGCCGCCAGACCGTGCCGCTCCTCCGGCTGCGACCCACCTCCGTCCTGCGTAGCATCAGGCCTCGCCCCCAGGGGAGACTTAAGACTCTCGCAGGGCTGGCGACTGCTAGCGAGCGCTGTCCCTAGCGCTGCTTCCCAGCTGTCCGCCGCCAGCTCCAACACCCTCGTCCCTCCGCTGATCCGTCCGTACCCCTTTGCGCCAAAAAATATTTCGCAAACGCCGCCCCCGCCCCATCGTCGGGAGAGTATCTGTGAGTATTTAGTCGCGAAAAGACATATCGGACAGGCCGAGCGGGAGATCCCTGTGCTGGTGTACGGATATTATGTTTTTCAAAACCCTCCGTACAGGGCTTCCCGACAGCTGCTGATCCCGCGGATCGCAGCTGCCGGTACCTCGTTCAGCCCCCTACCGTGCCAGGCCTGGCACGGCTATGGGGTTACCAGCGCCCACCGCGTGGAGGTAGAGGTAGGTGCCGACGGGCCTGCGAGCGCACCCCTCTCCGGGGCCGCCGCCGCTGCGCCGCCGGCGGGCGCCCTGTGACTGTAACTACGTTTGCGTAAGTTATCTTCCACACTAACTGTGTTTGCATGGTTCAATACTCCGCTCGCCGCCATCTGCCCGCCGCACGTTATCCGCAGCATCCGACACTACCAGCTCATGCGGCGGGTGGCGAGTAGAGCCTGGCCACATGAGTTGAACAACCTAAACCTCGACCTAGAGGAGCAACGACAAAGCGAGCGCGTATTCCGGGACACCTACCGCATGAAACCGGAGCATTTCCAGGAGATACTAGAGGCGCTGGAGGTACCGAGTGCGCTTCGGTACCCCAATCGTGGCGGGAGGTTTACATGCACGACAGGGTTGCTCGTTCTGCTGGCTCGCCTAGGGAGTGCTGGCACCTTGGCTAAACTAGGAAGAAAGCTGCGTATGAACCCGGACAGAATTAGTAAGATATCCATCACGATGGAGAGGTGGTCGGCAACTCTGGCCTGTGGGCTGGACATCTCTCGGTTGCTGGAGTATGTGGACGCCATACAAGCGCGCACATGCGTGGACCTGCCTGTTTTTGGCTTCATAGACGTTACTCTGCGAGGTTGTTGGCGCGTCAAGTACGGACATGCTGCGATTTACTCCGGCCACAAAAAGAAGCATGGCATGAAATACCATATAGTGGCGGTGCCGGGCGGACTCATATGCTGCCTAGCTGGCCCGGTGCAAGGCCGCATAGGGGACAACATGATATTAGAGGAGTCAGAGCTAGAGGAGTATGTGCTGGGCATCCAACGCAGGACGGGCATAAAGTATGTGATATATGCAAATGTTGCGTATGCAGAGACATAGACCGTTGCCACGGGGTGCAACAAAGTGCAACGCCGCATGGACGCTGCAAAGGATGAGTATTCCCGTGCAATGAATGGCCCCCGCACATCAGTGGAGTGGGCATTTGGCCTTGCTCAGCAGCTATTCCCCTGGGTGGATGATGTAGCTGCCAACAATGTGTCCGTCACCCCTGTGGGTCTGTTTTACCAGGCCGCCGTGCTGCTCACTAACTGCATCACTTGCGCTCAAGGTCAGGCATCAGTTTTTTACTCCTACTTTGAACCGCTTCCGCCATCACTGGCCATCTACCTTAGCGCATAAAATAGTTTGTAACCATTATTTGCAGCTGTGTAGTTTCAATACTGCCGCTGCTTTCATAGCAATTGCCACTGCAGCATCACGACTCCATCTGGATTGCTAATTACATTTGCTAGTTACATTCAACAGCAACTAAGAATATTAGGGGATATCTACTCTAGTTCCCTTTTCCCTGCTGCATTTGTTGTATCATCATGCTACGCAATGTCCCTGTTTGGTTTTGAATGTTGCACATGCGCTCATTATTTGCGGCTGTGTAGTTTCAATACTGCCGCTGCTTTCACAGCAATTGCCACTGCAACATCATGTCTCCATCTGGATTGCTAATTACATTTGCTAGTTATATTCAACAGCAACTAAGAATATTAGGGGATATTTACTCTAGTTCCCTTTTCCCTGCTGCATTTGTTGTATCATCATGCCAAGCAATGTTCCTGTTTGGTTTTGAATGTTGATAATGCGCTCATTATTTGCGGCTGTGTAGTTTCAATACTGCCGCTGCTTTCACAGCAGTTGCCACTGCAACATCATGTCTCCATCTGGATTGCTAATTACATTTGCTAGTTACATTCAACAACAACTAAGAATATTAGGGGATATCTACTCTAGTTCCCTTTTCCCTGCTGCATTTGTTGTATCATCATGCCAAGCAATGTTCCTGTTTGGTTTTGAATGTTGCACATGCGCTCATGTGCCGCTGTCATATCCTTCTGGCATGCTGCAATTTCTGCTAGGCCCTTCATGCCATGTCCTATCTCCGTCAACAATTATATCTGCCGCTCGCCCCTCTCTTCATTCTTCTTCATGTACTTGCGTAGGTCCGGCAGCATCTCTGACTCCATTATGACAGTAACATTGGATAGTTCATACTTACTTGATGGGCGCCTGCTAGATCCCCCCGAAGCCTTCCGCTTTCGCTTCTTACTGCGTGCCTCACGCACTATCTCCGCATGCTCAGCCTTTCCCGCATCCACAGCTTCTTTGTATTGATGTGCCCGCTCCGGAGTTATATTTATAATTCTTCAACCGTATATTGGGGGGGAGGGGGGGGCAGACTTGCATTACATATCCAGCAGCTACACATAGATTACCATGCATAGCACATGTAGTGGCACAGGGGATCACCTTTTGTCGAGCAGGCGGAGGGCGTTACTGGCTATGGCCATGCCAACATACTTCACGGCTTGCACCCGCTCCTCATCAAGCTTCAATTTGAGCACTCCGATCAGACGCTCCACCTCCTTTCTGCGGGCCTGGAAGTAGCTGCTGAGGCGGTCGGCAGAAGCCTCATTCCCCCTCTCAGGTGGCCCGCCGTCATCCAGGAGATGCATGTGGGGGAAATGCAGCAGCCACTCCGCTGCCTCTAGCATGTCATGGAGGCAGCCCATGCCAGCCTCGTTCGTTGCGTCGGTGCCGCCCTCCTGATGCTGCAAGATGTTGCGCGCCATCAGCATCTTCACATCCAGCGCCCAGGTGGCCTCAACGTCCTCACCTAGCTCCTTGAAGTCCAAAAAGCTCCACGGTTCAGGCAGCTCCGTGCAGCTAGGAGATAGAAGGGGCATGGAAGCAAAAGAGGGCCATGTGCATAGCTCCCGCTGCGCCTTCTCCTCCGCAATAAGCTGTATGACGTCAACGATGTCCGGAAACACATGCAGCTCGTCCGACAGCTCGTCCGAACCATAGCCACTGGGTGCCTCATCAGCGCTACTGATTATGCTCTAGCCATCTGCAGCGCCCCGCATAGCCTGCAAATTAATACGGCGATTGCCTAAGCCTTGCGCCAGTCTGCAAAGGGGGAGAAGTGGCAGTAAATTAGAACCGGAAAGTGTGGGAAGACAGTAGCACACAGCATCGGCAACTACAACTCACCTCTTAATCGATAGACCGCGAGCATCCTTCATAGCTCGCTCCTTAGCTTTTTTCTTCTTCCCCTTGTCCGCGGTCTCCGCGTTGCTGTCCAGCTTCGCGAGAGCCTCCGAAAACTTGGGCAGCAGCTCCATTTATCCCTCCACCGTCTCGGTGACGGCCTCATCCGGCTGCAGCGCATGGCCGTCCGGCAGATCGGCTCCGACCCAGGCCCCCACCAGGAAGAGGTACTCCCGCAGCTCCGACCACTGCTTGTACCCGGCCTCGCCCTTTTGCAACGCGTCCTCCGCGCACAACTGCGGCAATAGCGCCTGCCTCATGCTGTAGTTCATGCCGTCCTTGCTCTTTCGAGCATCACCAGCCGACCAAGCGCGGACGATCTGATCGACGCGCTTGACCAGCACCCGCCCCTCGGGCAAGACCGCCGTACCGGAGTAAGGGCGAAACTGCCCCATTTCCTTTCGCAACTTGTCTTGCAGCTTGCCCTTCTTCCCGTGTTGGTTGTCCGCCTTCCATTAGTCGCAAACATCCGCGGCATCCGCCGCGTGCATCAACGCCGAGATCCACTCCACGTCCCGCTCCCAGCGGCGCTTCCATTCTAGCGAGGATACTGCGGTAGCCTTCGCCCCCTCAGTCGCGGGGACTTCGTCTATGCCCGCCATAGTCAGGCGGCACCGGGGGGATGAGGTGGTGGGTCGGTTTTTGAAACGCGCGATGGAGGATGCGCGGGCCGTGACAGCAGGACGGTAATTTGAAATTACCGGTTGATAACGCCACTCCAATTTGGTCGCGCCTCTCCGATATCGGCCCAAATTGGAGAGGCCAGCCTCTCCAATTTTGGCGTACGCGAGGGTGTACGCGCTTACGTGGCGCGGGGATGTTGACGTGCCACTCCAAAATCCTCTCCAATTTGCCGCGAATACCCCGTAATGGCAGTAGTAGCAGTAGTGAAAGCACCAGTATGCAAGCAACATCTAAAGCATCAGCAAAATGTAGCATGATAAATACACATCAACAATTGTATCAACAACGTAACCAACAAGCACAACATAGGCAAGTAACAAAATCACTATCAGCAAATGCATCAGCCACAACACCGTCATGCAAAATATGCAATAACACCATCAACAACTAAAGCAACAAGAGCAACAACACCAACATGCAACACCAATTGGTTGTGGCTGATAAGATGTCACGATGCATGTATCCACGCACATCAAATAAAGCAAACACTTACACATAACCGTGTTATATTTAAAGTTAGTTGTTAATGATATCTGTCAAGAGTAGACTGCGTAGGTATTCGTAGGTAGTATACAACCCCTCCCGAGTTTTGCGGCATCCGCAGCGTCCGACACGATTGCCGCCGTCGCGCCGTGCGAACCTTGTTAGCTTTCTCCTTTTTGCTGCAAAACCGTTGTTTCTCCTACAATAGTAGTCGCTAGTCTACTATTTTGCTCCGTTTGCTTTGATTCTCCTCCGTGAGGCGTTTCACCTCGACCATCATAATTGAAAGCCCCGCAAGCGCTCGGCGAGTACGCGCCGGTATGTACCGCGACGCTTCCTCTCAAGCGACTGCCTCAGCTTTCCCCCGGCGTGCCCGGCCTTGCGTCCTCCACCGAAGTTGAACTCCCCACGTAGCTCTGCGTTTACGGCTGCCTTGGGTGGCGGGCTGATACTCGTCAACCTCGTCGGGCATTGCGCTCACAGATTGTGAAAATAAATATGATATCACACAGCATGATGTGAGCAATACCTACATACAAGTTTCAACCTGAAATGACACGACAATAGGTCAACTTACGTGCTTTAGAGGCCCTATCCTTGCTTGTTCATCAACTGAGGCCTTACGGTTCCTGTGGCAGTGTACGCGGGCGCGTGTCGGTGGTCATACCACGACGTAGGTTGGGCGCGCGTGGCGGCGTTTTGGCGTGTACAAAAAAAGCGCGTTTTCGGCATTTCAAGAACGCCGTGTGTGTATATATATATATCGCAGAGGAGCGCGGCGCCGTTCCGTAAGTAGCATCGCTCGCGGGTAAAGCACACTCTTTCGCTGCGGAGGCAGCCTTCTCTTCAGCAATCGACCAAAGTTGGTTCAAATTCTACTCCAAGTTTAGCGACGCCTTAATTACGCAGCCAAGGGGTATCAGCGATTATGTGTGGTTGAGAGCAAAGACGGATGTGGGATGACGGTGTTTAGATGCACAACGGCGGGGTGACATCACTGCACTTTTCCTGTTCCTTTACTTCGCTGAACCCGTCTCGGTCTTTGCAATTGGGGGCCACGAACATGGGGACCCAACATACCCGGCAGAAAAAACACAATGAAGACCGTTTGACGATAAAACGGACTTTATTTTGTGATTTCTAGTTGTCCACTCTCAATCACCGGTAAGAGGCGCGGCGGTGAAGCCGTCGCGAGTCGGCGCTTCCCGTGTCGGCAAACGCATTCTTGGAAGAGGGGCTAGCTTGGGGCACTAACTTTCTGCGTCGGTAGTGCGTGGTTGCCGGTTATCCTGAATGAGAAAAGCTTACCTAATACCGAACATTTAGAAGTGAAGTGGCAGTGCCTGCCTCGTAGCCGGGTTTTGACCTTGTGGGAGAGGGAAAGCCAGCGCGCGGGGATTTAGCTCGCACGTACATCGTCACGTTGGTGAGTGTTCCTTTTCCGCGTTCTAGCGTCCTCGCTCTATATCGTTAGACATGTAACTATTCGGATGTCGTTCGCTAATTACGAGAGCTGTCGGGGAGCATGAATGTATGCGCTGCCACGCTTGGAAAAGGCTGAAGGGGGGGGGGTTGTTTTGAAGTTGTTGAACCACTAAACTCCCGCCGCCACCATCTCACGTGTGACTTCGCATGATGTGTCAATTCGTATGTCACTAGAGGCTACCTATTTTCATCCCACCGGTGCTCATATATTGCCCAATCTATGTCGGAGCAGCATTTGAGGCTTATCGCTGCATATAATGTGACTGTGGACAAGCCGGACGACGGAGAGACTGCGCTGGTTCAGCAGCTTGCTTGAATAATAAAAATAATATGTAATCCTTAAAGATAAAAATCTTTAAGTAGCATGTCATTGACGCCCGAGACGAAGGAGCGCCCGACTAACGAGCACGCAACCAAGCCAAACCAACCAGCAGGTAACGGAGAGGCCATTTTCGAGGCAAGTGGTCGTTCTCCCCCGTTAGGAGTTAAACTATGACCGGTTAGAGTCTATTGTACTGAGTTCGACAGAGAGTCGACTTGACCGGTCTAACATCATGCCGGCATATTGCCCCCAAATTTGTCCACAGCTCATGCCCATTCGACGCACATACCAAACTATAGTTCCTACCATGATAAAAGTGAGCTGCGCCGGAGTATAGTCCCTCCACATGGCCTTTGCTTGACCAAATACTCTCGTCGACGAGCAATTGCAGAAAGGTGTCCCTTGTGTTGGTCGTTTGGAGGCAAATCGACCTCTCGGACCGCAGCTGCGCCCGATGACCATGATTTTTTCAAAAAATGCTGACGTAGGCATAAGGCATATTTTCAAACCGGTCATGAGCTGCAGAGCTCGGTTTGGAGGTCGTATGGAGGCTCCAAACATGAGCCGTTCTTTTAGTTCTCAGCACTAGTCGGCGTAGAATGTACGGGTGTTGTTCCAAGTTGCTAAAGGAATAGCGATAGCGACTACGTGGTGAATGTGTGGGGTGCTAGTACTAGGGTGATCTCTGCTAGACGGTGGCACGGCATTGTGCTAGCGTTGTCCATTTGTTGGCATCCCTAGTCGGTGCACGGATACTTGTATTGGGTGAGGGTCCGCACATAGACGAGCTCTCTGTGTAGTGGTGGCGAATGTTTATATGGTTGTTCGTGTGCGATACCATAGGATTGTTTGCAAGCTTTACGGCGCCTTCGTTGTCTTCATAGAGAGTAGTGGATCCACGCTGATAATGGTGAACGTCGTGGAGGAGTCGACGGAAGTGGACCGCGCTGTGTGTTGTACGACGGAGGGGGACCTACCCGGCTTCATTGGTGGATAATGCGACAACGTCTTGTTGCTTGGGAAGTCCAACGACTGATGGCACCGCCGTTGAGTATGACAACCTCCCTTGACTGGGAGCGACGGGAAAATCACACAGCGCCTCGGCGCACGCACTTGTCAACACGCCTAACAACTCCGGCACTTCCGATAAGAACACTAATATCAATTTTGAAAAACATCTAATTATAGGAAAAAGGAATGAAAACTGGAAAATGAAACATGCCTCTACAACAAGCGGAACTACGCGTACGGTTACATTCTTCATACAATTATTGTTGAATCACATCGACACCCTTCATTTATCAATCGTTGATTATCGAAAGCTAAAAATAGTTGTGGTAACCATTATTCAGGAAAAGGCACAATAAGTGGGCCCAAAATGCCCGCGGGCTAGGAAAATATGCAATTACGTTAACATTACCCTCATGTAGAGCATCAAGAGGATAGGAACCCAAGGTGCCATGACGAGCAACGGAAAGGCTATGCATAAATTTCCTCCAGACATCACCAAGAAACACTCATTATTCTTTTGGAGGTGTCGATGATAGCCCGTCGATTAGTACTTACCTTTTTCGGAGTTAGTAGGGATGAAATAAACATTATTATAAGAAGCACTAAAGAAACATGAATATGAAAAAAAGGGAGAGAGCCGAGAGGGCAAGAGTGACAAAAAGGACTCGGAATCCAAGGCACGGAAAAGGGAAGCACCTTACAATGTGCACAAATCTAGCATAGAAAAGTCGAGAGAACACAAGACACCCCCACGCAACGATGAAAACGCGACACGTGGAGGCGGTAAGCGGCGGCGCCTCACGCCCCGCGGGAGGAAACGCGGGGAAGCTTGCGGCCCATGGCGCGGGTGAAGATTGCCGTGGAAGGCGAAGGTATCGTATCCAAGGAAGAAGCGGCCTCCGCACCGTCCACGGCGGCGGACAACCCGCGCAAGACGTTGATAGCATGAGCGACCTAGACGGCGAGACAAACCTTTCGACGCCAGGAGGCGGCGTGCTTCAACGCAAGTGAGGCCAACAATTTGCCCACATGCATCCCTTTAGAGGAAGGTGCTTGCCTCGGCAACTCTATAAAAGAAGCCGTGGTGCGGCCGCCGAGAGCACCAAATTCTGTGACCGCAAAGGGAGTGAAGCGGATGTCGGGGCGACTCCTCGCCCCCTCCGAGTACTTCTCGAACTTGGTGTTCTCAGCACGGTAAGTAGTGATGTATCAATAACAATATCTACATTAAGATTTAAAGGATTGATATTCATTTGAGTCAGGTATGGGAATACGCATCAAGTTTTCCTAATTTCCTACTACCTTTACATGTACCTCTTGGTTGTTGCTCCGCACCTTTCCCTTGATATCTGCCGACCGCACTTGCTACTATACATAGGGGCGTTTGTACAGTTGTTTCCCGATGAATCTTGGGCATTTCTTAGGACGTATAAACGCTCGATAAACTAAATTGTACTAAACACCGGCTTTCCCCGCTTGCGGAGTTTGGGGGGCTCAATGTACCGTCCATCCCTCGAGCTCGATGATGATCATACTGACTATGCTTCATTCACTGCGACTCTCGTCAACATCCTTAATGTTTACGCGTCCGAGTCGCTAGGTCCTATGTACGGTCCTATCCGACTGAAAGTACTGCATATGTTGCTACTTCTACATTACTTTTACATTTTGGGAAGTCCAATTGCGCATTTTATATGATACAATCTCCAATATGGGCGGGGTTTTGGAATCGGATCACACTGTGTTGACTAACACAGCAAGTCAAGACCTTTTCGATTATGTTAATATGTTGGGCCCGACGATGTCGAGGTGGTGGTATCACCAGTCGACAAAGCGGTGGCGCCCGGTACCGAGCTACTTACTTATCATTTCCGACTCCCGACGCCCTCACTCGCTCAGGAGATTATGGGGGTGACATTCAAAATGGAATTTCGCGGATTCTTTGTGCCCGGGCCTACTTTACCCTCTTGGAGTTTTGCGGAACTTCCCCACTGGATTATATGCGGGGGAATTGGGGTACATGTCGCGGTGCTTTGGCTCTCTTTTTCGTTTCGCATGAGTCCAGTTTCAAGGTGCCATCCGATTGCGATACGACAATGGCGTCGCACTTTGTGATGGGCCTCACTACGGCACGCGCCTCTCACGTTCGGAAGTACTCACGGTGCAATGAGGCTCCCTTAAAGTCTCGTGGGTCAAGATCTTCGTCGATTGTATCGTGTACCTCTATGTCGGCTGAGCGCTCCACATGTGCTATGCTTATGGACCACATCCACCGTTGAATGGACCACATCCACCGGTGGTATATCATTCATCTCCACGACCGGGTTGTCCACGCGCTTGAAGCTAGGGCTACTAAGGGGCGGGGCATGTGGTTGGATCTTTGGAGGTCCACCGTATTCGCTCGGGAGCTTCTTAAGATCGACCCGGAGATGTGGTGGTTAGACTTCATGGCTCTACACCGTCATCTTGTTGTAGATGTGACGGTCACAAGTGCTCGCACGAATACCAATATTCTTCATATAGGTGTTCGTCTCCCACTCCCGGGCAATCTGGCATTGGGAGCTCAACAAGGCAAACTTCATGCGGACCTCCGCACTTCCGCTTTAATTGGCACGCCTTCGGTTCAACAATCAGTCCATGACTACTATCGCTTCGCCTTGGAGGATGGGGGGCGGTTGGCGCCTATGGCGGTTGAGTTGACTAATCAGTTCGTCGCTTCCCTTACATAATGGGTGTTGCGGTCTCTCGTTCATTGCGTTCTCAAAGTTATGTCCGCATGCATCATTTCGTTCGTAGATCCACTTATGTTCCCTTACTACGGCGTTTTTGGGGGGATGTGCGGCGAGAATTCCTTCAACGTCTTTGTTTTGCTCTTCATGGTAATTTGGGTTCCTATCTTCGTGATGCTTTGCAAGATGGCATTGCTTTAGGTGTGGCATGCCACCTTGTTCCTCGGACTTGGGCATATGGGGGGGGGGGGGGGGGGGGGGGGGGGGGGGGGGGGGGGGGGGGGGGGGGGGGGGGGGGGGGAGTTCCTCTTTGTTGTTTCCTTTTTGTTTGGCGGTTTCCACTGTTTTTCTTGTAAAGAATTGATTCACCTGTAATACCATCTTTTGCGAATGGTGGCAAAGTTTACCTTCAGCACCTCATCTTCCGCAAAACTCAAAATAATAATAACAGTATAATACCTCATATTCCTGTCTACGGATACGGTCTTTTTCTTGTAATCGTGGCAGGCTTCGTAGTCCGGCATGCTTCATCTGCTGCTCGCACTCGATCTGGACGCTTGCTTGTGTCTGGTGAAACCGTCCGCATATTTTTCTCCCACCAACGTCGGGCGTTCTCATAGACAAAATTAATTCCTGTACACGACTTTGGCTCCCTATTCCCTGCTGTACCTATGGCCGAAAATCTCCGGAAGCGGCGGGGCGGTGGGGGAGGGAGTGGCCTGTCCGCGCCCCTGCTTCAGGACTTAGACGACGGAAGCGACAGCGGATCTTACGAGCGCCTGGCTGAAGAGCAGGGCCCACACGACAGGGATTCGTCCGGGGGTCACCTTCTCGACGATATTGTAAATGCGCTCGTTGCTGGCTGGGGTTTTGTTATTGGTGAGCCGCCACTCGCCTGCGTTATTCGCTCACCTTCAGCCCCCCCCTACCTACAGTAGTCTTCGACACAACTTTCGGCTTCCTCTCACTCATATTAATTGACGCCAGCGCAGCACCAGGCTTATTCGTTTATCCTCGTCGGCCTTTTTTAGGGTGGCGGGCAGCGCCATATGCCTGACCATATACGCCTTCATGTAAACTGTCTTTGAAAACACGTTTGAATGGAATTAGTGACACGTCGCGAAGATACATATTTACGATAGAAGCGCACCACGCGGGAGGGGCGACTATAGCTTGCGAAGTGTCTGCTGTATGCGTAGAGCGCCGGGGGGGCGCTCATGAGTTGGCTGCTGCTGTGCCTCGCCTGTAGCCGCCCTGACAAAATCCTTTCGTCTGGTAGCGAGCGTTACGCAGTGCCTTGTCGGCCACGGTTCGCTCGGGAGCCGGGTCCAAGTGTCGCTGAGCCCGGCTCAGGTATTGTGCTCGCCACCTCGCTCACGCGACTCACCGGGAATGCATTTCTACTTTGACTTTGGGGAAAGTTCCAAGGCACAACAGCCTCGGGCCTACCAACGTTGCGCTGCTCGCTGATAGGAAGAACAGCTGGACACTCTGCGTAAGCGGATAGCAAAGCCCTTCGACATCACTTGCAAGGAGCACCAGGTGGGCCTCTGTCATGCCATCAATAATGATCTCCATTCCATCAATGTTGAAAGCACGCCATGCGAGCTAAACTGGCTGTGGATGATCACCTAACCACACCCACCTTGCACTGCAACTCTGACACTTTGAGCATACATGCCATGTGTGCATTAGGACGGGTTGCTGCACCTCTGGAAGCTCGGCTACCCTGGTGAAAAGCTGACCGGACTGAAATCAGCACAATGGAAAGAAATGGGTTGGCAGGTGAGTGGGTGGACTGGGCGTGCACTATCTCTAACCGGTTGCATTCACTCATTCCGGGGAGGCATGTCATGCTGATGCACATGGTACGCCTGCCTGTCCCATTGCACCAGGGAAGCGATCCAAGCACCGACTTTCGGGGTGCAGGCTACCTTGCACTGGAAAACCTCATCTACTTTGCGGAGACATACCCCAGCACTTTTCACGATCTCATGCGAAAGGTGCGTGCAGAGACTCCTTGTCTGCCCGTCACCCTCGAACTCATGACCTGCAGTCATGGGCTCACATTGGCATGTCTGACTTATTTTTGTTTTAGGTGAATGGAGATCGAAGTGAGTGGGAGTACCCATTCTGTGTGGCAGGAGTTAACCTGACATTCACTCTTATCGGTGAGTTACCCCCTCCTCATGCTGCCCTGGTCGCATCTCGTCCTGACATCAATGGTAGCATCTGACATTGCAGTCTCAAATTGGGACCCTGCAGACATTCTGGACCTGCATGCGCCAGATCGGCTGCCCAACAGCGACGCAGGGAAGCAGTTTCTCCTGGCGAATGTGAGGCTTTTTGTTGAAGTCCAGACATTTTATTGTCTGATTTTGCATGTATTATGTACTGTTCCATGATAGACATGACGCATCACCCCTGTCCTTTGTCAGGATGAATACGGGATAGCATTCCAGGAGATCTATTGCGTCGGGATGGAGCTGCTGGACGTGGCGTGGTTGGAAATGCGGGCCTCGTACATGGATTTTCCTGCTGTGATGAAGTGCGTGGCATGCCATATCCCCCCCCATCCCCCCCCCCCCCCTAGATTATAAACAACAAACCTACACTTTACCTGGCGCTGCTGACAGCAGTTCTCTTCCCTCTCTTTCATCAGGTCAGTGAAGGAGAAGATGACCGTTGCTATCGCAAATGCGAGGTCGCTATCGATGATCCGCCTAATGCTTCTGGGCGAAGACTACTGACGAGAATTGAGGTTATTGTCGGTAGTGCGGATAGGAGATAGCTCAGCATTGGGATGCTGAGACCCTGGTATCGAGATGTATTGACTGGCATATAATTACAAACAGACAAGCCACTCTCCCAGAAGGAGGGCACAGGCATTGCGGTGCTTCCGGTGTAGCCACTGGATGTGCATCAGGAGGTTACCACACCCACACACACCTATACCATTCGTATGGCATCCATTTTTGGGGAGCATCTCTCGCTCACATAAGCCTGTCTGGTGAAATATCTCATTTCACTACACATTTGCTCGCTCACATAAGCCTGTCTGGTGAAATATCTCATTTCATTACACATTTGCTCGCTCACATGAGCCTTCTAGTATTCACTTCATTTGGGAGAGTAGAGTCTCTGCATCCGAGACCTTCAGGTCTCCGGCGCTCTCCTCGACATTCTGCGCACAAAGCATATTCAAAATATGGCACGAAAAAGCACACGGCGACGAGCGAACAGGAGGCAAAACCACGGAACGAGAGTAAGTGGCGTCCGCACCATTTTGACAATATTTCCATCCTCTACCAGCATCGAGTATCGGTTCGACCGCATTCCGGGTCCCAGGCCGGCCGCATTGAGGTCGACCTCAAGACCAAGCGACTTGGTGAAGGACCCGTCCGAGTCGCCAAAGAAAGACACCTATCGGACAGAGACGCCGGCGCAATTCAGACTCGGAGCTCAGACAGTCAGATGTCACCCTCGCTACTCCTTCGGGTGCGATACTCAGCTACGGCAAACCTGTTCTTTGGTGACTCCCATTTTTTGCGCCCACATGTTCATTGTGTAGGCGTCGTTCACGGAGACACATGCGATAGTGTCGACGCCCAGGGCTTTGAAGGCGTCCGCGCTGCTCACGAAGCCAGGCACGTGGGCTTGACTGCAGACACCAGTGAATGCACCCGGAACGCCGAATAGGACCACCTTTTTCCCCTGTTAAATGTATTCATCACGACAGCTCAAACAGTTAGGTCACTCGGAACCGGTTACTATAGGTATTAGTGCGAGATCAGTGACGGCGACTATCAGCACTTGTAATGCCGAGTAGGGTTGGACCAGCGAGGGCGATCGGGGAGCGCTGGACAACGATGGTGATGGACTTGCTTTGAATAGCTCATCCGCAGTGACAGCTTTAAACCCGTCGGCCACGCCATCATCCCAAGTGCGAGCGGGTTGCAGTGTGGTGCCCGCGACTGTGGAGGCAGCGGCTGCGCGCGCTTTAGCGGCGATAGCGACCCCAAATCGGGACGAGCTCCGAGTGAGAGAGGATAACATTTTGTCTGATAGTCTATGAGCTGCTGGTAAGGAACTTCGGACAGTACTGGTTGGGAACACGTCACGGTAGGACTTCGGCCAAGTTTGTGTCTCTCTCGGGAAAGCTGTCTTAGGAATGTCTGCGTTTCCGAGCTCAACCAGAGTCAGTTCCGCACGGTGTGGTGGGTAGCCCAACGACGCTCTTGGTACGGACTACGGACCAGCCCGCATCAGAGGGTTCGAGCGAAGTAATCCTTAATTAAGGCTCGACAACATATATCGTCGCCGGCTTTTACTCGTGGGAGCGCGACGAATCTACGGGTACTAGCGGGTGACACACGAACGTATCCGGATACTACTTGTCTAGAGAGGAATCAGATCGAGCTACTTACAAGAAACTAACCGCCATGAACAAAGTAAGGCTGTCTCGGGCAAATGTGTGGTATATATACCACATAAAGACCCCGAAATGGGAGGGAAATTGCTCCGAATATACTCATTTTTATTCATTCTCCTTGTCAAGATACATACTTTGAGACCTCAAGAGCTTAATCATGGGTTCATATCATTGGGGGGAGCGCTGACCGGCCGTACGACTTCCATCCCCCGCCAATCACGCAGACGACACCCATGCGAGAGACGATAGGAGTTGGTAGTCAGGTAGCGGCTCGCCGCAGGCCTTTAGAAGACCCAAAGCATGGCAAGGTTCGCCAACAACGTGCCTTGAAGTTTGGTCGTGTCGCGGTGTCGATCGGTTTTAACGAGTGGCGTGTGTTGTGGGATGATGGCGCCGCATCTACCGAAAAGTCGAACTGTTTTAAGCAACAACCCAACAACGCAGCTCTTTTTCCCTTGATGTGCACTCTTGATCTATTTTATCCGCTGGGATATTAAGAACATGCTTCTGTGAGTATGTTCTGTGATCTTCGCCGGCAGCCTTGCGGTGTATGGGTCGGGCTTGGCATTTTCCGACGTGGGGGTGCAAATTTTACGGCTTGTGAAACTAAATTCAAAATACACGCAGCGAGAAAGTAACGTAGTTGTTATCTTCGGCGCCCGCCGGCGGCGCAGCGGCGGCGGCCCCGGAGAGGGGTGCGCTTGCAGGCCCGTCGGCACCTACCTCTACCTCCACGCGGTGGGCGCTGGTAACCCCATAACCGTGCCTGGCCTGGCACGGTAGGGGGCTGAACGAGGTACCGGCAGCTGCGATCCGCGGGATCAGGAGCTGTCGAGAAGCCCTGCACGGAGGGTTTTGGAAAAACATAATATCCGTACACCGGCACACGGATCTCCCGCTCGGCCAGTCCGATATGTCTTTTTCGCGACTAAATACTCGCAGATACTCTCCCGACGATGGGGCGGGGGCGGCGTTTGCGAAATATTTTTTGGCAAAGAGGGGTACGGACGGATCAGCGGAGGGACGAGGGTGTTGGACCTGGCGGCGGACAGCTGGGAAGCAGCCCTAGGGACAGCGCTCGCTAGCAGTCGCCAGCTTTGCGAGAGCCTTAGGTCTCCCGTGGGGGCGAGGCCTGATGCTACGCAGGACGGAGGCTGGTCGCAGCCGGAGGAGCGGCACGGTCTGGCGGCGGCGGTCCTTAGGATCGCCCGCCGCCGGAAAAGCCCGGTACGGGGGGTTTTTGGAAAAATTCCCGTACCCACAATCTTTTGAGGACCGGCGACTCGATCCCTGTGTTCTTCCAACCCCTTTCCTAGTCGGTACCCGGTTATCTATAGGCTGCCTCAGGCAGTGTGCCTAGGGTTATCGTAACGGCTCACTGCTCGTAAAGGCGGCCCCCTAACAACGTAAACCACCGGGGGAGGGTACGGACGGCCACAACGCGATCAGATAGGTGTTGGAAACAGACGGGAAAAGGACAGGGGACAGGATAAAATCTGGCTCGGGGGCAGGAGAGCCAGCCGGACACCGTCTGCAGCCTAGTTATTTTCTCTTCTCAGCCCCCGAAGGAGGAGAGAAGACTCGGCTAGGTGGCGAGCTGCGTCGGGAGTAGCGGCTAATACCTCGGGCGGGGTTGAGCGCGGATCGAGGCGGGACCGACGACGACCTATGCGAGGGGGGTTTTTCACCTGCCTTTCCCCCCAAGCTCCGGTACGACCGGAGTCGCACGGGAGCCGAGGTCAGGCAGGTTCGCCTCGACCAACTCAAGCTTGACAGCCTTGCTGATCAGCGACCCCGCAGCGGCTGGAGCAGGCCGCGTAACGTGGAGATTAGCGACATTTTATTTTTCATACTGTATCCAAAAAAATTACGTATAGATCAGAAAATTATAAATACATGGATACGGGTATGTTTTAGACGGTATCGTTACTGCCATTGGAGAGGTTGGGATTAGTGGTTCACGGTCTACCTCACGCTTAGAAGTCCAACAACAAGTTGAGCATAGCAAAAGGGGGAGCCGAGAGACAGCAACCGGTTCTTACTGGTATTGTTGTAAACAATTTCAAATTTCAAATTTGTTATCTTCGTATGCAACAGGTAGAACAACAAACACCATCATATCCAACTACTGCCTTCGCCCCGCCTCGCCATGTCGTCACGTCCGTTCCTTCAAGCACACCAGCGCCAACCTTGGCTACCGCTCAACTAGATGCTACTTTGTTCGCCGCGACGACCATGCGGGCAGCCCGCCCTCTTCCTGAAGTACATCATGAAAGCACGACGGAGTGCACAATGGACTCTTCACGCAACCTTCCCGCAACCGTGAACCAGCAAAAAATGGCATGCCCAACCGCTATCCCTCTTACGGATGCGATCTGCCCGGCGAGTTCGGAGAGTGGGGTCATCGGAGCGTCGGCGAATGCCTAATCCGAAACTGAGCGCCATGTGCTATCGCCCGCACAAGAAAACCCGCCCGTCTTTCCGTATTCGGGCTCGCCATTAAACGATATTCACTACTTGGTCTCGCACGAGGTCGATCCTACTCTTGAAGAGGGATTTCCTAGCGCTTATTCGGACGACGAGGAAGCGCTAGGCGTTTCGCAAGAGGTACCCGCCAACAACCTGTACTACGCGCTGTGACAAACATGCCCCCCCCCCCTCCATAGCTTGTCTCATATAGGCATCGGCAAAACGGGGAAGACCAAGCAAGCTCGCTGCGTGATATGCTACAACGATGAAAATAGGGTCACATGGACTACATTTAAGTGCCCTATGTGCGTCCTCGCCCTGTGCATCCCGAGCAAAAAGCGGATGGTCACTTGTTGGACTCGACATCGCGACATCTCTGCCGCCGACTTGGTCGAGTTCGGAGTCACCCGCGCGGACATGGCGCAAATGAATGCGCTCACAACCACCGCAACTTGAATCCTTAAACTTTTGGTCAGGTTATGCAGTAAAGTGGGACCTACTGGTTGCTGCTCCGCATTACGCGGTTGACCCTTGTGCCGGAGATGCTGTTTTTAGACGGCGGTGTTCCTAATTGATTTTTTTCTCACTTACGCCGCCGCCGCAATTTTCTAAGACGCCTGTGATAAATGAGGGCAAAATTGAATATTTCACGTATGTGGTACGGGTATGTGGTATATTCCACGATACCACAAATTTGCCCGAGGCACTAGGGATCGATGGTATCGTCGATACTTTGCAAGCGCATTTCGCTGTGATTTCGGGATATTTCGCACTTGGGGTGTCCGAAAACACCACGTCTTGTAGTCCGGATGATATCATCGACCCCTAGCCTTAGAACAAAGCAAGTAGCTGCCCACGGGTATATGGGAGGCAAGCATACCACAGTTGCAGCATTGCCACGACTCTAGGTACGACCAGGAGAGCTATCGACGCACGATGCACATAACTACGGCGCAAAGCACCAAAAAACGGCGACATGGAACCGACGTAGTAGATTGCCGGACGTACACGCAGTCATGCACACCTTCACGATGTCTTCACGCAGTCAGTGCATACGGCTCACGATGAATAAAAATACGAATTGCATGCGAGCCCATATCATGTTGAAAGTGTTGAGCAGCTAAGACATAATTACAAATGGAAAATAAATTCGATACACAAAAGAGTAGAAGTATACACGTGCGGCTAGAAGAAACGCGAAGAAAGAGGGATAGAGTGACAATATGGCATTGAATGCGTGATGCGGCAACTAGAATGACATAGAAATCGATGTTATACAACAACTGAAACGGCTATAGAGAGTATACGATAAGAACAACATTCATCGAGGTTACACGAACAACGTGATGCCGACGCATCAAGCTAAGCATGACGAACACAGAAGAAAGCCATCCACTATTAAGCCGAGAGGGGAAAAGCACGTAACCGCATCATTATAAAGAACCACCCCGAACGATATTATTATTGAATGTTATCATTATGCGATGTATCCGTTTGGCTTTTTACATTATAACGTGAATGAATTATGTTAACGTTTTTTTTTTGAGGCGGTGCGGGCTCGCTCCACGCTACCACATCTTTCTTCACTAGTTCAACCCCGGTTTTTTTGTAAACGTGTAATTTTAGCCATGCGTGGGGATCGATTTAGGCGCCATTATTATCAGGGGTAGATGGTTTTGTCTTGTTTATTAAACGTTGCGGGCAAACGGGAGCCTATCATGTTTGCCTCTCGAATTGATCAAATTGTGACGAGTATTGTCCTTCAACATTACATCACATGACATTGTATATGTAGTAGTTACCAATTTGAACCGTGCCTTTCCATCAAAATGACGAACTTGCGGTTACGTTGGTCTACTACAACGTGAGGCGCCCGCCGGCGGCGCAGCGGCGGCGGCCCCGGAGAGGGTTGAGGTCGCAGGCCCGTTGCCACTCACCCGCGCCTGCTCGTGGTGGCCGATGGTAACCCCATTGCCGTGCAAGGCCTTGCACGGCAGGGGGCAAGGCGGGGTGAGCCGGAAGCTACGATTTGCGGGATGAACAACTCTCGGGAAGGCCATGTAAAGAGGGCTTTTGAAAACAATTTATGTACGCAAGCGCCAAGATCCCCCGCTCGGCTAGTCCGATGTTAAATTTCAAGGTGTAATATATTACCCATGAATACTCCCCAATTAAGGTAGTGGGTAATGTATCTCAAGAGTTGTTTGGCAGCGAGGAGGGTACGGGCGGATCTGAGTTGGCGGCGGGCGTCAGAGCTAGCGGCGGACAGCCAAAAAGCTACACCATGCAAGGCGCTTGCTAGCCGTCGACCAACATGTGGGAATCCGGCGGCGTAACGGCGGCGGCCCCGGAGGCCGAGGGGTGCGATCGCATGTCCGTCGGCACTCACCCCTACGTCTTCGTGGTGGGCATTGGTAATCCTATAGCCAAGCCATGCCTAGGACGGTTGGGGGCTAGGCAGGGTGAAAACCGACAGCTGCGATCCGCGCGATCCGGAGCTATGAGGAAGCCTCGGTACGGAGGGCTTTCAAAAATACTATATGTACAATATCGGCGCTAAATCTTCCGCTCGGCCCATCCAATACGTTCTTCGCGATTGAGTTCTCTTGGACACCGTCCTATTTGGGGGGATGAGGCATGTCTATCAGAAATATCTATTGGCGAGGAGGGCACGGACGGATATGCGGTTGTTTGAGGGTGTTGGAGTTGGCGGCGGGAAGCCGGGAAGAAGCGCCGGGGAAGGGCGCTCGCTACTCGTCGACCATCATGTTGACGTCGACCTCACCCAAGGGGGGGCAACACGATACCAACAGTAGGAGGTGTGTCGCGACGGGAGGATCGGCAAGGTTTGGCGGCGGCGATCCTCATGATCAACCGTTGCAGGAAAGCCCGGCACGGAGAGTTTCTAATAATTTCCGTGCCTCTACGACCTTTTGGATCCGGCAATTGCGACCATACCCTAGTCTATCGCTACTCACTATCGCTAGCCACACCTATTATTATAGAATGTGAGCCCGGGTAAGCGGCAACGACCTGGGACGGGGCTTAAGGGTGCGACGGCGGGACCGACAAGCGACCGCATGAGAAGGGTTTTTTCGCTAGCCTTTCCCCTCCTATCTACGGCAAGACCGAAGTCACGCTGGAGCTAGATCAGGTTGGCCCGTCGCCTCTTTCGAACGCCAATCGACCTAGGCCGATCTGCACCCCGGTTCGGTGGGAGCGGGTCGTGCATTGTAAAGGTCGAGCAGCAGTCTCATTTTGCATTAATTTCTTGAGAGTGACTTTAATTTTTTGTAGTCCTACTTTTCTTGATTAAAACACTATTTTCGCTAGTATTGCTTAGTAGGCGGGGGGTTTTGTGGCAATTACTGCGGTTGCTTACCTCCAAGGAACGTCGGCATACATTGCATAAATTGAAATTGTTTACAACATGTACCGTATGATCAGGTTTACATCAATTACCGTATGTTTGTCTCTGGGCCCTCTCAACTATGCCATACTAAAGGAAACTTACTAGTCATGGCTAGACCGTTAACCACCTAAATCCAACCTCTCCAAAGGTGTTCGGGGGTTTTACTCCCCCCCGGGGAGGGTCCGATGCCCGGTGAAGATGGAGTGCAATCATGGGCGTGCGAAGGTGCACTGTGCGGGGGCGCGGCGAGAGGTCGTGCGGGACTTGGTGCGGTATACAAGTAGGAGATGGTGTAGCCATTGGACAGTGTGCGCGTGGAGTTGTGCGAGTATGCGAGATGTGTCGAGTCGTGCTTTAGAGATGAGTTTGTCAGGAGGGTCGGTGCGGAGGGTGAGGAGAGAGATGAGACTTGCAATGGTGGATGAGTGCGGCGTGCCCGTGCGGCTCATGACGATGGGGAGGATGTCGACCTAGATACCTGGCCAGTGGACACGGATGGCATTTGCGAGGGGTGTGTATTTGGCACGAATCAGGTGGGTTGTTTGGGAGAGGTTGTGGTATGTGCAGTATTTCCATTCTCCTATATTAATCTTTTTAGTGGACGAGTGGCGGCGGCGACCGTTTGTGTGACCGACGAATCGAGGTTCGAGGAGGCGGATAAAGTCGGGTTTGTGTGCGGGGGGTCGAAACTCGGGGGGGAGGATGGCGGGGCACGAGGCTAGGGAGTCGGGTGAGAGACCTTCGTCAGCATCAACAAGGCGGGTGGCCATGTGAGTGGGGTGGGGGGGTGACAGTCAAGAGGGGTGTGGGTGTGTGTGGGGGATGTAAATGATTTGATGGGTTTGTTACCGAAGTCCGCAGTGATGGTCTCCCATCGGCCTCCGTTGTGGCGTTCCAAGAGGGAGAGTAGGAGTTGCAGCGCGCTGTTGTGTCGGTCCTATCTGAGGCCAGACATGGTGGGGCAGTTACCGGCCATGTGGCCATTGCGGGTGAATTGGCCACACATGGGGCAGCGCAGGGTGGGGTTGTGTGTGAGAAGGCGGGTGTTGTGCACTCCCCACATGAATTCTTGCTTGTGGGTGAATTGGATGTTGGTGAGTGTTGTGTGGTTTTTGTGGAAAGAGAAGTCGGCGCCGTCCTCCGCTGCGCGGGCGAGGAGGGCACCGTGTTTGGACGTTTGCGAAAGGGGTGTGTCGGTGTGTTTGGTGTGAGCGTCAGCTTTGAGGTTGGTGTATCTCTAGGGTATGGGTTCCCCTAGGGTTTGTGGAATGAGGGTGTATGGCCAAGTCCAACGGCCTATCGACACGTCTAAACATGTGGTGTAAGTTGCGTCGGGTGGGTGTCCGTCCGCGACTTGGTTAGCTAGATTGTTTGCGAGGTCGTTTCCTAGGGAGTGGTTGTGTGCTTTAATTTTGCCGAGGTGTGTGCGGATGCCTGCGTCGCAGCGGGTTTTGAGGATGTGTGTGATGGAGAGGAGTGTGTCGCGGTGGATGTTGTGTTTGTAAGCTGATGGGCAGTTTAAGTAGCCTTGTATGAGGCGGAGGGAGCACGCTATGTCTGTAAAGAGATGGGTATGGCCAAGTTGGAGGCATATGTCAATGCCTACTAATTCAGCGCGATTGATAGTGTGGGAGGGAGGGGTAGAGGTCACTAGAATTTTGATGCGGGTGTCCGAGGCGGGGTGGGTGGCGGTGTGGCATATTTGTGAGGTGTGCGCTGGTGATTGCGTGTTCCATGGCGCAGCGCATGCATTCATGGTCGCATTCTGGGTTGGCGATGTTGGTGCCGTGCCATGACACATTGCATATAGGTGTGTCGATAGGTGTACTTAGTCGAAGAACACCCATCCCAATCTTTGCTCTGAAGCGTCCTACATGGCTGAGCAACTGATGACCGTTAGACATCAGTCGGTCGAGTTTGATGGTATTGTTACAAATTTGTTATTTTAATTTCATTTCCATTAAGCGACATCCACACTTTTCAGACGCATACGGTCGGAACCTAACTAATGTGCCGACGGCTCGGGTTCGAGACCTGCGAGGTGCAAGATTTTATCTATATGCGATCCACGGCCCAATAAGATGAGCCCCAACTTCCACACAATGCCCACCTCTCTGACATGAGCGCCGATCTAACCACTGCCAAGGGGCGGGGGGTGGCGACACGGCTTGCGCCCGACTAGCACTTTCGACGTCTCGCCTTGGGACTCCATTGTCGTCTAAATTCGATCCTCTCTAAGGAGTATCCGACTCGTTGACAATCGCGCTATTCTTGGGTTCATAATTTCAGTTCCCCTTCTATACTTACATTGCTATATACCTGATATATGATAATGGTATGCGGTTTCTGTAGTATCGACGTTCTCTTCTCGTTGGCTTTATTGCTCGGAAATTGTGGCTTCAACGAGTAATGGATTGATGCGAAATAGGCATTCGTGCCCATGAGCAGTAATATGCCGTGGTAGCTAAAATTTGAAATCATTGAATCATTTCCAATTACGTACGCAACCTTGTTACCACCTTCTCATACCTATTAGCTGAGCTGAGCGCTCCTTGCCGAGTTGGACGGCAACTTCCGATGACGCTCATTAGTGGTACATAACACACGAGCGCAATTAGCTACTCAAAACGATAGTAGGCAAGTTCCGTTGTTGGTGCTTTAGACCCGAAGGTCTTCGAAAAAAACTAGGAGCGAGATTGACCCCCCCCCCCCCCCCCCCCCCCCCCCCCCCCCCCGGTAATTCAAGTACAAAGGAAAGGATCCATGATAGATTTCTATTCCAAATCCCAAGCGAATCTGCTTCACGAAAGGTATTAAAAGTAACCCACCCCTCGCTTGCTCGTAGCCATGATGGAGTTAGGAATATAAACTACCGCTACGTAGTAAAGCACATCATAAGACCAGACAAGCCTATGTCTTCCCCTTGCATTTATGTGACGAGTACAGTCCTGCAACAG
The DNA here is from genome assembly GCA_026401115.1 of Tetraselmis chui. Classification (NCBI taxonomy): domain Eukaryota; kingdom Viridiplantae; phylum Chlorophyta; class Chlorodendrophyceae; order Chlorodendrales; family Chlorodendraceae; genus Tetraselmis; species Tetraselmis chui. The sequence goes on along the minus strand of JAPMLY010001898.1, from coordinate 31,693 downwards.
TACATTGCAGGACATTGTATACTCGTGGGTACGTCGCTACTGCAATATTGTAATGGTGCTGATGCTACAGTACGACCAGTACCTCCCGGTACGTACAGATATGCATAATTAATCTAACTAGCCAGATGACGCGCCAGAACGAGCTCTCCAATGCAGAAGGAGCCGCGTCGTGAAACCCAATGCTAGGCAGGCCGCGTCTCGAGGCAGATGACGACGGTTGAACAGCACTAACGCCTGACACGTAAGCATAGCTTGCAGGCGTAACCAGTCTGGGCTGAAACCTATTTAAGCCCAGTGCAGTAGAGGGAGGTGACAGAACCTTTTAACAATTCCTTTGTTCATTTACAACATCTACTGCCCAAGTACAGCAGTGAAACATCTTTCATCAATTGCCTCTCGACAACATCATTCTGCAATCTTACGACACAGAGCTAGACAGACTAGAACAGATTTGTGCTAGCGTTTAGCTTTCAGAGGCTAACCGCCACACTGGTTTCGGAGCTCTTTGGTCGACGCACGCTTTCGTTCGCTTATTGAACTGCTCGACGTTGTTTGATTGAGTTGAGATGGCTTCTCTTGGACCTGGTCATTACGTGGTGTTGGTAATTCACGTTGGAGGAACTAAACGGTCGGATTTGAAGTTGGTGTTTCAGCGTGAGCCTCGTACTGGTAGAACTTGGTTCCCTGCTGGCTCTGTCTTACCCAACGAAGAGCCTGTCGACGCTGCTATTCGCGAATTACACGAGGAGACCGGTCTTGTTTTGACACCGGATGATTTGACGCTGTTGAGTGGTGAACCTGTGAACGTTACGCTACCTCAAGGACGACAGCTTGTTTACGTGTACTCTGCGTCTATTCCTGTCCTGTTTGCTACGAGCAACTTACGTACACCTGCTCAGGTCGAGCAGGTTGTTTTGGAACAGTCGACAGTTAATCCGGATGGCACTTACGTCGTCCCGGAAACCATCAACACTGACGGTCTGACACTTACGCCTGCACAGACTGGGTTACTTCGTGCTGAGAAGCACAAGAGTGATTTACTTCACTTTGGTTACGTGACTCAGTGGGAATCTTTCTATCGAGCAATGACACAACATGTTCCAGTCATGCATGAAGACACGTCTATCCCGAGACAGCTCCACATGTACCCCCGGTTTACAACGGTCGACTCTGGTTCTGTCTGGCTGCTGATTCTTGGACACATTAACCGACTGACTGGAGTGGGACCTACAGATTTACGAGTGGGAAAGCCGATGCCTACCCACAACTTGGCAGGACTATCAGTGACTCTTACGGAGACTCAGCGTAAGGCTGCCATTACTTCACCGTACCAGAATGGTCAAGACCCACCTGTACTGGAGGATTGGCTCGAAGCTCAGCCTCAGCGTTTTGTAATGCTTGGGATTGCAGCTGACTCGTACGATGCAGTGTTCTGGGTTACTTCACAGTTTTCTGGACTCCTTGGTGGATGGTGGTTGAACCGGAAAAATCATCCTCCAATTCCATCTACGTACAACGAGCTTGTTGCGGAGATACGCAAGTCTACGTTTCTTCCGAACATTCAGGATGACGCAATTAAAGCTTTGCTAAGTTTTACACAGAGCAACACGATGAGTTACGCGCTTTTTACTAAGAAGTACAACGACTACTTACGCCGTTCTCGTCAAGACCTGACAGCGGAGGTACAGTGTGTACGCTTCATTACTGGTCTTGCAAACGTGGACCTCCAGAGACTGGCTAGATCACACCGAGCGCAACTAGGTTACCAGATTACGCTCGCGGAGCTACAAAACTTTCTGAATGACGTCGTGACAGACTCGCCGGAATTAGGCAATGCAAGGTCTGCTGCTGGACCATCTACCCAATCCTCTCGCAAGCGCAACCTTGAAGACCCTTTTGAGGAAGCCTCTAACGTCTGGAAACGTAACAAGGGTGGCCGAGGACGAGGCCGCGGACGTGGACGTGGAGGTGGTAACAATGGTGGTCGTGGTGGCAACAATGGTGGACGTGGTCAACCATCCGGTCGCGAAGATTTTAATTCAATCGCAAATGCAATGACAGCTGAGGAGCGTAAGCGACACATGGACGAAGGACTTTGCTTCAAGTGCCACAAGAAGGGACACCGTTTGTTCCAATGCCCGGAGTTCAAAGGCAAGGCACCAATGCAACCTAAGAAGCAATGATGGTGGCAAGGCTGTTCTACAAATGAACTGGAGCAGCCGGCTACATCTACTGTTCATTCTGAGACACTGCTAGCGACAGAGGTCGTCGATAAACCTTCGGCATCTCCATCGACTACAGTTGCGACACCTGTAACGCAAGTAGCAGGTCGTCGTCGTCAGACTAAGCAGAGACAGAGTCGTAAACCTGTAACCAGACGTTCAGTTGATTGGAAACTGGTTGACTCAGTCTTTGACCCTCTGCATGCACGATTCAACTTCACGTTGGAAGGATGTGCTGATGATGAAGGTCTTAACTCGCACGGTGACTTACCTCACTGTTCGCCGAGTGACTCGATTCTAGACAGAGACTTGACAGGAGAGAGGGTGTTCATCAACCCACCCTGGGAGTTAGCTGAGCAGATTGCGCAGCATTTTGAGGATTGTCGTCGAACATCTCCGACATCTACGATGGCTGTATTTGTACTACCGAAGTGGGCGAAATTTACTCAGGTGACTAAGCACTGGAAACTCTATCAAGAATTCCCAGCAAGGACACAGCTTTTTACACGTCAGTCACTGGAGAATCCAGCGCAACAGGAGGTGGTTGCTCCAGCCCCTTGGCCTGTACAGCTGTGGTTAGTCGACGCAGATTGTGCGTTTAACGACTCACCAGAACCTACAGCACCTGATCAACCCGACTCGGTACCTGTACCAACAGACGACTCGGAACAGTCCATCGCTACGCTGCGACAATTTTCTTCGACAGCTACAGCCCTACTGACTGACCTCACGGAAGCTCGCCCGTTAATTCGAACTGAGCTGACTGTGAAAACTCCTGATGGCGGACACCACATTTCTGGATTAGTGGACTGTGCTGCGACACTTGATTTTGTGTCAGAGGACTTTGTACGACGCTTTGCTTTACAGACTCGGAAGTCTGCCAGTAAAACCCCAGTTCGACTCGCTAATGGACAACGAGTGACTTCTACGACAGTCTGCGACGTCACTTTTGAGCTGGCTCGACACGAGTTTCACCGGACTTTTTATGTCTTACGTGATTTACGCACAGCTGATTTAATCCTGGGTTTACCATGGCTTGATGACGAACAGGCCTCTTTACAATTTGGTACAACCAGAATTTTTACACTAATGGACGGCACAGCTGTGGAGACTACACTCGAGGAACGACGCCCTGAGTGTCTACTCCTGTCGTCTACGAAAGTTCAGAAGCTCATGCGCAAGACGCGCCGCAGCAGAGGACGTCATGCTGATTTTTACGTCATTGAACTTACGTCAGTCGCTGAACAAACGACAGACTTTCACACTGGAGAGGAACTAACAGCAGAACAACGTGATAACTTCCGGTCTTTACTCTTTGATGACTTCCCGGAGTTACTGCGACCTGTCGACTCTCCACCTGTAAGCCGACAGTGGGATCATCCCATTGAAACAATTGGCCCGATGCGACGTCAACGTCTGAACAGATTGTCACCCGCAGAGCGCGCTGAGCTTAATCGACAGCTTAAAGACGCAGTGGAAGCTGGGTTGATACGCCCCAGCTACAGTGAATTCGGCTCGCCAATTCTTTTTGTGCGAAAAGCTGATGGCTCGCTACGTCTTTGCATTGACTACCGCGGTCTTAACGAGGTTACGCGTAAAGATGCTTACCCGCTACCGCGTGTGGACGACACACTGGACGAACTTAAGGACGCGAACTTTTACACACACCTCGACCTCGCTTCTGGATTCTGGCAAGTTCGAGTGCGTGATCAGGACGTTCACAAGACGGCTTTTCAGACCCCTGATGGCTTAATGGAATGGGTCGCCATGCCGTTTGGCCTGTGTAATGCACCAGCTACATTTCAGAGGATGATGAACGACATACTTCGCGACTTTTTACATAAGTTCGTGACAGTCTACCTGGATGACGTCTGTATCTACAGTCGAACTCTGGAAGAGCACCTGGAGCACCTGCGTCTAGTGCTACAGCGATTCAAGGAGGAAGGGCTGAAATTACGCCTTAAGAAATGCTTCTTCGGATTGCAAGAAATGGAGTATCTGGGCTACACTGTGTCAGCCGGAAAAATTTCGGTTTCCACAAAGAAAGTCGAGGCCGTTGCAGACTGGCCAGTGCCCAAGACGCAGAAGGAGGTTCGCAGTTTCGTACAGTTCTGCAACTTCTATGCGAGATTCATACACCATTTTAGCGACCTTACGGCTCCATTGACGGACTTACTGCGGAAGTCCCAGCCACAGAAGGTTACGCTGACGCCTGCCTGTTTGGAAGCCTTCGAGACTCTCAAGTTACGGCTCATTTCCGCGCCATGCCTGATCCTTCCGGAGGTCGGCTCGGACGCGACGTTCACCGTAGCTACAGATGCTTCAACAGTGGGGATTGCAGCAGTCCTGTTGCAAGACCAAGGAGGCGGTCTTCAACCAGTCTCTTACTGGGCGCGTAAGCTGAATCCAGCTGAGCGTGGTAACACTTACTCTGCGTACGACTTAGAAGCTTTGGCCGTATGCGAAGCTGTCAAGCATTGGAGGTGCTATCTTGAAGGCTGTTCTAAGTTCCTTGTCGTAACAGACCACGACACACTGCGGCACCTGCTCAGGCAACCGAACAACAGGCTGAACAAGCGGCAAGCAAGATACCTGCGGGATTTGCAACCGTTTGTGGGCTCGATGACACTTGCATATCGCAAGGGAGCTCTGAACGAAGCTGACCCGTTAAGCCGGCGACCAGACTTCGTACCTCAGGCCACAGTACCCTTATTTTGGGATGGCGAGGTTCCGTCAGATCGAGAATTACGACGGAAGTCCCAGCTGCTGTTTGAAGACGCACAGTTAAATTCACTGACTGTTGACGCGTTGCAGCTGAGCCCTGAGTTCGCTGATCTCATTCGCGAGGGGTTCTCACGAGATTCGTTTTATGGGGACGATGGTGAGTGGACAAGAGACAGCCGGATAGAAGCCAGAGACGGGTACTTTTGGCGTCTCAATCGCCTCTGTATTCCACAGAACTCTGAGCTCCGACTGAGATTGATCGCAGAGCTGCACGAAAGTTCGTCAGCCGGTCACAGAGGAGTTGCTAGCACTCTTGCTAAAGCACTCGACAGATTCTGGTGGAAACGAATCCGCCAAGATGTGAAAGATTTTTGTGAACGCTGCGTCGTGTGCCGACGAGCGAAGATTCGACCTCAGATGGCCGCGACTCTTTACCCGTTACCTGTTCCACCCAGACCGTGGCACACAGTTGGTCTTGACTACCTGACACACTTGCCTGAGAGCAACGGCTTTAACAGTGTGCTGATTGTAGTAGACCATCTAACTCGAATGGCCCATTTTCTGCCATGCACAGAGTCGATTACTGCCGAAGAAACTGCAACTTTGTTTTTACAGGGAGTCTACCGTTTACATGGACTGCCCCGAGTGCTGATCAGTGACCGCGACCCGAAATTTGTCAGCGCCTTCTGGCAGACATTGTGGAGACGCCTTGGAACGCGACTAAACATGTCTACCAGCCGACACCCAGAAACAGACGGACTGACAGAGCGCGTGAACAGCACGTTTCAGCAGCTTCTTCGTTGCTTCTGTTGCTATGATGGCTCTGACTGGTCGACACTTTTACCGCAAGTGGAGTTTGCGTACAACGCTTCGCGTGCACTTGGAATTGAGCACACGCCGTTCGAGGCTAACTTTGGTTTTTCTCCTGAGGAGCCTCCTGACCTGCTCTTCAGCATGCGACCATCGATTCCTTTTTCGCAAGACGCAACAGAACGGTTGAGATTGTTACAGGAAGTACACAGCTTGGTACGCTCAGTGTTACAACTACACAAGAACGAGATGCAAGCGCGCACAGAACCGTCTACAGCGCCACACTTCGCTAAGGGAGACAAGGTGTCAGTCGTCACAGCAAATCTTTTTCTGCGAGGACAGCCGAACAGGAAACTCAGAGACAGACAGCTTGGCCCTTTTTCAGTGGAGGAGCAGATTGGGAAACACAGTTACAGATTAAAACTTCCAGCGACAGTACGCTTACATCCTGTGTTCCACGTTAACAACTTAAGACCCTGCTCTACCGCTCTGCTACGGCCAGCTGTCCCGGTGACTGTCCCTGAAGGAGACGACGAGGAGTTTGACATCTCACACATCTCTGCTGTGTGCATCAAGTCGCTACCTGGGCGACGAGGCAAATATTTGCTCTTCATGACGCATTTCAGTGATGACGACATTCCACCTGTCTGGCACCGATTGAACGAGGTGCATCGAACAGTTGCGTTACAAGAATTCTTGGAGACGCCCCAATGGCGCAAGTTCGCCAAGACTCAGGCGTACATTGATTTTATGCACGCTCACCCAGCGCGCATTCCTGAGTCCCAGTAATTGCTTCAGTAAAGGAGCCAAGAACCACGGAGGTCTGCCTCGCGGCGACCTCATTGATCTGTCAAGAGGGGGAGGGTACGAGTGTGACGAGTACAGTCCTGCAACAGTACATTGCAGGACATTGTACAGGTACTCGTTACGGATTCCAATTCGTGCTTTTCCACAGGACGGACGTATACTCGTGGGTACGTCGCTACTGCAATATTGTAATGGTGCTGATGCTACAGTACGACCAGTACCTCCCGGTACGTACAGATATGCATAATTAATCTAACTAGCCAGATGACGCGCCAGAACGAGCTCTCCAATGCAGAAGGAGCCGCGTCGTGAAACCCAATGCTAGGCAGGCCGCGTCTCGAGGCAGATGACGACGGTTGAACAGCACTAACGCCTGACACGTAAGCATAGCTTGCAGGCGTAACCAGTCTGGGCTGAAACCTATTTAAGCCCAGTGCAGTAGAGGGAGGTGACAGAACCTTTTAACAATTCCTTTGTTCATTTACAACATCTACTGCCCAAGTACAGCAGTGAAACATCTTTCATCAATTGCCTCTCGACAACATCATTCTGCAATCTTACGACACAGAGCTAGACAGACTAGAACAGATTTGTGCTAGCGTTTAGCTTTCAGAGGCTAACCGCCACACTGGCGCCGCGTGCCGCTAGCGCCTGTCGACGCCGGCTGCCAAGGATGGGCGAAAACACAGCTTAAGTACTGGTTACACAATATTTGGGCAGCTACATATTAACTCCCCCCCCCCCCCCCCCCCCCCCCCCCCCCCCCCCCCCCCCCCGCCCCCCTTCCCCGGGATTTCTGATACCAGATTTGACCCCCATAACGACAGACAGTTAAATATCAATAATTTGATTTTAAGTTTGATAATCTTAAAATTTTACTTACATAAAAACAGCGGACAGCTGTTCGAAAATATGCGTCACAGCTTTTAGCATCCTTCTCAAGAATGCAAGCAACAACCGCACCCTTTCCTCTATTAGCACACCATCAGTCGTCATCGATGATGATCACTGCGCCATCTGTTTCGTCGCTCGGCATCCCACTCCCATCCTCGCACTCGCTGCCGTGCGCACAGGCGCTGGTGGCGCAGCGCTGCCGTATCGAGGGTGGCGACGGGGTGGGCATACGCCCGGACAATCGGTCCATCACGCCGGACAGCGTACGACCTGCCCGTTTCACATTCACCAGCGCCAACACAAACAATAGACATCAATAAGGGCGGCCGTCCTGTCCTCCAACCAGCAAGTCAACCAATGAAAGCAAATATATAAATTATGGGCAACTCATGCACACAGCTGGATGCGAGCACACACACACACACACACGCACACTCACTCACTCACACACACACATACATCCAGCTGGATTATAATGCAGACAGACACACAGACACATACACACACACGCACACACACACGCACGCACGCACGCACATACACATGTATTGTGAGAAGCCTCGTACCTCGACCAACATCTCCTGAGGTTTCAGCCACAGGTACACGCCCCGTCGCAACTCTATCCCGCTTGCGAGCCGCATCACTACTCCCGGCATCACAACCCAACCCCCCCGACCCCAGACCACCCGCTCTTGACGCGCCCTTTGCATGTGGAGATGATGGCGCCATCGGCTTGGAGGCTGTAAAGAAGGTAGTCAACGGACGGGGCGAGCCTTTAACGGGTGAGGAACAGCGCTGCCACTCCTCCGTCTCCCTAGAGTCCGTATCACCGCAGGCGATGGGTTCCGGGGTGGCATCCAGGATAATGATGGAGCCAGGCGTCTCGGCTCCCGCCGTGGGCGAAGGGGACCTCGACTCGGCGGGTGGCGTTGGTCGGGACGGTATGCGATAAGGATCCGCGGAGCGCCAACCCGACACGCCGCTGCCCAAGGGCGTGCATCGAGAGGGAGTGCCGGTCACGCCCCCAAGTGGCGATGGGGGCGTGACTGGTGCCCCTGGCGCTAACGGGGTGACGAGGTCGATGACGGGGGAGGAGGGCGGGAAAGTTGGCGTGGCAGGGGTGAGGGGCATCGCTGTGGGTGGAGTGTCGGGCGAAGATGGGCAACAATCTCCGTAACCATCAACGCCCATTCTCAGTATCCCTACACCACACCAAGCTTCCTCCTCTTCCTGCTGCCCCATTCCGAAAAACCTCACCGCATCCCTTTGCTGACTCTCGCGAGCGGGCGATGGCGTGCGTAATCTCTCATAGCCACCATTGCAATCTCCATCTACATTGTCTTCCTCCCAGCCCAGACCCTCTCCATTCGACATCACCACCCTACCCTCCCCTCCGCCCTGCTGAAAACTCGCGCATGAGCTGCCAATGAGGTCGACGGGTGGGCACACCTCAGCCCCGCCCTCGAAGCCCGTCCCCTGCTCCTCTTCCTCAGAGGAGGATGAGGGGCTCAGCGCCGAAAAAATGTCCGTCCTGCGCAGACCATCTGCTGCCTCTCCTGTAGTTGGCACAGACGCCTCTTCGATGCGTTGCAAAGGCAGACGTCCGTCAAGTCCAGCGCACCCTCCATCCACACGGCAGCCCTTCCCTGGCATGGCAGACGCCCCTTTCCGTGATGCTGCTTTTTTGGAGGCCACCTTCCCGACCCGCTTCCCCCTGCCCCGACCTTTTGCCCTGCCCCCCTTATTCGCCCACCCCTCCGAGTGCATCGCCCCCAGGACTTCCATCCACGTCCTGCTACAGCTGCATCCAGGACACTGCCCACCCACAGGGAGACTGTCAGGCGGTAGACACGCCTCCTCTCGGAAGCGGGCAGCGAGACAGCTCAGATGCACGCGGCTTCCACATGCGCAGTCCTACAGGTCCGCGAACATGCCATCCGTCACCACTGTCCTCTCACATCACAGTTTATATCTACCAGTACAAGACAATTCCGTGATCTTAACAATGACAGCTTGTGTATGCTTGCATGTGTGTGTGTGTGAGAGAGAGAGAGAGAGAGAGTTTCAGTGCACATGGCGAATGAGCGCACCACATATCTCCGACTAAGTGCTTCCCCACATAAATGACATCCCCGAGGCCCTTTCTTCCCGCCCTCGTCGGCTCCAGCCTGCGAAGAGCTCGCCTCTTGCCCCTCTCCCCCCTCGCCAACGCTGCCTGCAACGCCGGAGATGCTGACTGCCAATGACGAATGGTGCATCAGACGAGGGCGGAAGGGGGGCAGATATTGATGGCAAACAAGGGAGGTATGGAGTTCAGACGGTCACGGGAAGGTGTGTAATTGCCTGAGGAAGGCACCATACCGCTCTCGCTGCGCTCTACATCCGCGGTGTCGTCCACCATTTGAGGCAGCATCTCCATGGGAGCCACCTCCACGGTCATGTGTGCTGGTGGCGGCCGTAGGCCACCGCGCAGCGCGGAGTAGGTGGAGGATAGAAACTGAAGGGTGAGGGGGTAGTAGCAGAAGGGCTCCAGGTGCAGCATCTCGAGCATCAAAGTGATCTGATCATTATGGGTCAATGTGAGAGGGGTTGAGGAGGGTTAAACACAGAGGCGGCTAAGGAGAAAGACGGCCACAATGTCACCCCTGTCTTATCCTGCCCTTGCCATACACACAACCACCCGCCCCCCTGTCCCCATGTCCTGCGTTCCCCGCCCTCTTTCCTCAGAGACACGCTAGATATAGGCTGCACAATGGGAGGGGCTAGACGTGTGCCTGGCTCACCTTCCCCTTCACCCCTGCTCGCTGCTTCGAACTCAACTTGTTATAGACGCCCCTCACCGCGAGGCTCGTGCCAGGGTGCTGCCACGCCCATTCGAACTGCAGTGCGTGCACCTGTGGAAGTCTGAGTGCGCGTAAGAGGATCACATGGGAGAGAGTCCGCTGACGGAGGAGGCTGGACAAAGGGGGGGAGGGGGCGTACCTGGGTCGGGAAGCCGTAGAGTACTAGCGTCATATCCCACGGCCGACCGCGCTTCGTCCGGAACGCCCCGTGCACCAGCTGCCCGTTGTGCTGGCGGATGCGTCTCGCCGGATTGACAGTAAACCTGGAGAGGCAGGGGGCACGGAGGCGGGTGGATGAAATTGAGATTCAGTGCACGTCTGTTTGCGGATGCCTGTGTTGCGAGTGGCTCGCTTCGCAGTGCGGTCAACGCTTGCGTCAACGTCGTCGGTGCGAGGGACATGCCACGCACCCGATGTATGTGCTGCCTTTGCGTTTAGGGTCCAGAGAGGTCAGTAAATAGCAGCCGTAGAACCGTCTGCTGCTGCCTCCCCCTTGCGCGCTGCTCTCTGTTCGCATCGCGGCGGCGGCTTTACTCGCCTTTCTCTTCGGACAAGAGTACCTTCGGAGGTCTCCGGGACTGCGGGGCGTCTATCGAGTATCCCAGCCAAACAATCCCTGCCCCCGAATGTTAACGCATAGAAATTACGCGTAGAGTATATATCGTAGGCGGCAGAATGAATCAGAGGATTCTAAACAGCTCATTCACACATGTCGCTGCATATACGCATACCGCTTTTCCTTTATGGTGGCTTTCGTGTGACAAGTCGGCAGGCATCGCCACACTTGACAGGTGCCTCCGAAGAGGGAGGGATGCGGGCAGACGAGGACCAGTCGTTACCCCGGTACTTAAGGTACCCGTACCTGTACCCCAGTAAATAGCTATATAGCAAGCAGGTTGATTTGTTTGTAATCCTCTGTTCCTCGGGCTTAGGTTTTTTCTTCCTTTCTTTCTTTTTCTTGCTTGGTGGCCTCCACTGCTTTCTCTTGTAAGAAATTTTTTAGTAGATTTGTTTGTAATCCTCAATATCGAATGCGAAAAGTGCATAGAATTTTTACAAGAAAAAGCAGTGGAGGCCACCAAGAAATATAAAGAAGAAAAGAGGGAACAACCTAAGCCCAAGGGACAAGAAGGCATGTCACAGCGTCAGCACTGCCCTCCTGCAAAGCATCGCGGAGATAGGAACCCAGAGCACCATGAATATCAGCAAAAAGACGTTGCGTGAATTCACGTCGCACATTCCCCAAAAACCGCCAATTCGGGAAAAGGAACAATAGTAGTTCGACGAATGAAATGTTGAATACGGACATATCACTATCATAGCGCAAAGAGCGAGAGTCATCAGTACCCATGCCAAGGAAGCGACGAATTGCTACCAAAATGGCCATGCGATCAACCAACTCAGCCGCCAACCTCCATAGCGAAGGGATGGTAGTCATGGATCGATTGAACCGAAGGCGTGCCAAGCAAAGCATAAGCGCGGAGGTCCCCATCGAGTTTGCAACGCTGAGCTCCCAATGCAAGACTGCCCGAGAGTGGGAGACGAGCACCTATACGAGGAACATTGGTGTTCGCGCGAGCATTTGTGACCGTCACATAAACAACAATATGACGGCGTGGATCCCTAAAGTCTAACCAAACCACATTCCCATGTCGATCTCGGGAAGCTCCCGACCGAATACGGGGACCTTTAACCGCAAGTCCCGCCCCTTAGTAGCCCCCGCTTCAAGCATGAACTTTTCAAGCACGTCGACAATCTGATCGTGGAGTTGGATGGCATACCAAGAGCCCGGGCACCGGGGGATGTGGTCCATAAGCATATTATATGTGGAGCGCTCACCCGACATAGAGGCGCCCAATACCGTCGACGAAGATCCAGATCCACGAGGTTTTGAGGGAGCCTCATTACATTGAGGTCACTTTCCAACATGGGAGGCGTGCTCCGCAGTGAAGCCAAGCAACCGGTGAGCTGCCATCGTATAGCAATCGGGTGGCACCTTGAACTTGTATCATGTGGAGCGGAAAAGAGAGTCAGAGCCCCGCGACCCGTACCCGAAATCAACCTCACATTGTCCGGCGGGGAAGGTCTGCAATACGCCAAGAGGTAAAGGTAGGCCCGGGCACGAAGAATGCGCGAAATACCCCGTTGAATGTGGCCCCTGGAATCTCCCAAGCGAGGGAGAGCATCGACAGTCGGAAGTTGTAGGCATGTCAGTTGGGTAGGGGACGCCACCACATTGGTGACCGGAGATGCCGCCAATTTGACATCGGACCCAACGTAATCGGAAAGGTCTTGATTTAGTGTGTTAGTCAACACCACGAGATCCGATTTCGAACACCCGCCCATAGTGGAGATTGTATCATACGAGCTGCGCAATTGGATTACCCACGGTACAGTAGAAGTGGTAACATTCAGTAGTTTCTATCGGATGAGACCGTACATAGGACCTAGCGACTCGGACTCGTAAGCAATAATCAGGTTGGCGAGGGTCGCAATGAATGAAGCATACTGAGCATGTTCGGCGTCGAGCTCGAGGGACGATACATTAAGCCCCCCAAACTCCGCGGGGAGGGAAAGCTCTGTTGGAGTTTGGAAGGTATGGTTACACAGGATGTCTAGCCGGCCCCGCTAGGGGGCCAGCAGTGGGGACAAAGGAAGTGAAAAGAGAGAGATGGCGGCCGGCAAAGGCACCGGCAGGGCCGGCCGACCGCCACTAACGGGGAAATAGAGTACCGCTATTAGTACAACACTAAGTACTAAGATAAGGACTAGCTACCTTGTACATAAGCACTAGGTAATGCAATGCTAGTGCTAACACTCCCCCTCAAGGTAGCTTAGGTCTTGTCGTCGCCCTTGCTTGTCTTTAAGGAAGGAGTCATCTTGGTCGTAGGCGTTGTTCTGGTAGCGGTATCTCAGGCCGGGTAGGTGACGCTACAGGTGCTCACAGGAACGGGATGCTACCGGCGAGTTGCCGACAATAAACTGGTCCAAATGTACTGCTTAATGTACTAGTCTGACATGTAGCGGGAAAACCGTCCACGGGCGAATTAGCTATCGCATGAGAGCGACCGGCGAGTGCGGGGAAAAGCCAACAGGGCTGCCACAAGCGTGTAGGCACTCGAAAAGAATAGTCGGGCGCTATCGTGTCGACTCCCCCCCCTTCGCCGTGGGCAAGGTTAGAACCTCGCTTTGTCAGATGAGCGTTGCGGCGTTGCCTCGGGAAAAAACAAAAACAGTACTATTTAAAGTACGCGCGGGCCGAATTTTCGCGAATCGGTTTGAATTTGATTTTGAAACCATATCCGGTCGATAGCATCGGTGAGCTGTGAGCAGGGTGGTGTAGACAACCAACCTAGGGCGGCCATATGTGACCATGGGCGGCTGGTGTCGGTAGTGGTAGTTCAAGCGAGTATCTGGGTTGCACGCTCTTCTCCTTGGGTGGCGGAGGCGGTACTGCTAGCCTAGGGCGGCCACGGGGGACCTTGGGCGGCTAGCGTCGGTGTTGACTTCAGAGCGAGTATCTGGGTTGCACGCTCTTCTCCTACTTGGGGCTGCCGTATTTCGGAGGTCTAACTATCCCGGGTAACGTTGTGGGGGGCCCATAACCAGTTGGAGTTTGGAAGGTATGGTTACACGGGATGTCTAGCCGGCCCCGCTAGGGGGCCAGCAGTGGGGACAAAGGAAGTGAAAAGAGAGAGATGGCGGCCGGCAAAGGCACCGGCAGGGCCGGCCGACCGCCACTAACGGGGAAATAGAGTACCGCTATTAGTACAACACTAAGTACTAAGATAAGGACTAGCTACCTTGTACATAAGCACTAGGTAATGCAATGCTAGTGCTAACAAGCTCGCGCTCAGCACAACTAAGTTTATTGAGTGCTTGTACGTCGTGAGAAACACCCAATATTCGGTAAACTGCAGTGCGAAGGGCCCTATATGCAATAGCAAAGTACGGTCGGCAGATATCTAGAGGGAGAATGCGGAGCAAGAACCCATAGCGGCGTACCGCACACGTGATCATCAAGAGAAAAGCACAGGGTGTCCCTCCGAAGTCCGACATAGCAAAGGAAACAATCTTGTCCAAGAGAAGTTGATGGGCCTCCACGGTGTCTTGCGGCCAGGAATGAACATAGTTCCGATTGTGAGATACCGGAGGGCCATTTGCCATCGGGAAGTCTATCGCCAAGGCGGCCCCAAGGTTACTAGTACCCGTAACAATGGGGACCGTCGTCCGTATCACCTCAACAAGTTTAAGGGCCGTATCCGGAGGTACCACGCACGAAGACTTGATTGGTTGAACCTTCGAGCAAACTTTCCCCAATTCCTCCGTAGCCACCGTACTCACAGTCGGAACGAAAGGCGTTTTGATCAAATACTTTCCATCGTCAGAAAAGGCTTGGATCGCCGCTGAATCCTTGCACCGTTCCCTAGTATTCCGGAGTGGGGTGATTATCGCCAAGTCGAACAAAAGCGGGCCAAGAGGATCTCCTTGTCGGACACCCGTACGAGACTAAACCGTGCCGTGCAAGAGCGAAGCATCGTTGGGGTCGAAATAATACACCGTGGAGTCCCGTGAATATATCATCTCAACCAACGGGATAACACGATGCAAGTCGGGACTCTTGTACAACTTTGCAAGAAAACTCCGGTGGGAAGTGGTGTTCAAGGCGTTTTCCATGTCCAAGCTTTGTAGGCTGCAATCGGCAATAGCTTGTAGGCCAATACGAATGGTATGAATGGCTCGCTCGAAACAAGCTTTGGTGAAAACCGATCTTTGTACATGGCCCAGCTGGTCGGCCGGAACAGCCGCTATCCGCGAAATGGCGTGACAGTGAGCTAACCGCGACAAGATGGTGCCAGCCGCAAGCGGCCGAACTTAAGGAACCTCACCCCGAAGGCGAGTGACGTCACGGTCGGCCTCTTTCTACTTGTGAAGAGCCCACCCAGTCGCACTCGCAAGAAAGTCGTCCGCAGCCTCGGGACTGTTTCCCGCCGAGTAGCGGTTAACCCATTTACGCCATACCGGAACATTCAAGTCACGGACATGTTCCCATCGCCAGCTATCAACATGGGGGGCTGACAAGCGAGGTGCTTTTCTCAAGACAAGGAGCATAGACTCCTCCCATATTTTAAGGCTGTCAGGGTCATTTAGATAAGTTAGGGGTGGGCGCGCCAAGGTGGGCAGGGGGTCGGGGAGGTCACAGTCGGGGTGGGGAGTACCAAGCGGAGGATGCAATCGCTAGAGAGCAGCCCGAGCCGCGTCCGCGTCCTCCTCCATTCCGAAGTCGGCTCCGTCCAAGACCATACGGCCCCGTCGCAATTGGCCAACTTCCACTAGCTCACGGGCTCGAAGGAAGGCAACACGGCTTCGGAGGTCACCTTCAGAGAGGTGAGTCGGTGGGTGATTCTCCTCCCGTTGAATGGGTTGGGCGCGGCGACGACGGGAGTCCCCCCCACCCCGGCCCCGACCACCAAAGCGTCTAGACAAAGAAGCCCCCGGGCATGCACGGGCAAGCTCGCCTCCATATCGAATATCACGTAGAAGGGTGTCAATGCATGTGAGTCCGTCCTCTCCGGACGCTGAGAACCAAAGATAGACCCGACGTTGGACAAGGGAGCGGATGTGAGCACCAACCGCCGCCGGAACGGGCGGAGGAGGAGGCCGCCAAAGAGGTGAATTCCCCAAAAAGCTCCGGCGGCAGGAGACTACGAGAGTCCGTTGAGGGAAGTGAGGTCGCATATTCGAGGGTGTCCGAAGAGCAGAACTGAGGTAATATCTCGCTTTCGCACAACCCCCCGAGCCGCGGTGACATGTCTAAGCCGCAATAGGCAAGCGACATGGTCGTTGCCGAAGCACCATGAGGCACGAGCAACAACGCGAGGGGGAGATCGGAGAGCAACCTCTCGGTGGAGTGCGGCAACATACGAGGGCATAAAGGCTTGTCCATGAGGCAATGGGGGTCCATAAGACGGAAGTGGGGGGGGGAGGGGGGTAAGCACCGAGAATGAGAATGGATATTTTGCTGAGAAATAAGGATAGATGAGAATGGAAACAACATGCGATTGAAAATATAGTAGTATGCTAGCTGTCATGTTTCGATACATAGATTAAAACAAGTAGTGTTATGTTGGATGATTCATTTCACACCTTGCGCACATACAATACAACATATGGCCGCAGTAAGATGGGTTTTCATTTATTTCTGCATCATGGCACGGCACCAACATCGCCAACCCAAAATACGACCACGAATGCATGCGCCGCGCCATGGAATACGCAATCACCAGCGCACACCTCACAGCCGCTCACACACCCAGCGCAACCATCCTCACACTCCCCCGATGGGAACACACACCATACCGCCACTCCAAATACATCAGCTCCCCATACACCCACCACCTCTACACCCTTCCCAATGACGCGAACACCTTCCTACCCCCCGACCAACACACAGGCAACCCCACCCCTACCCAATTCGGCACACGCTGGATGGTCGACATCTACCTCGTCGCCACCCCCCTCGCACTCTCCACCCTACCCTCACACACAGCCATGACCGCCCTCCACAACACACTCGAGTCTATCTACGACACGTACCTCCCCAACCCCACCATCACCATCCCACCTCCACACCTCATCGACACCTACTCACCACACACAGCAGGCATCTACCATCTTCCCCCCAACCCCTCACATCCCCTTACCTACCCCCTCGAGGAACGCATGAAACTAACATACTCCCCCACCAGAGGAAATCTTGCTTGGAACTGGCAAGACTTTGTATACACATACGGTTCCAAAAAGGGAGGCTCCTCGCCCTTAGAAGCAACCGCCACCCACCCCGCCTCGGACACCCGCATCAAAATTCTGGTGACCTCTACCCCTCCCTCCCACACTATCAATCGCGCCGAGTTAGCTGGCATAGACATAGGCCTCCAACTAGGCCACACCCACCGCCTTACAAGACAATGCGTGCTCCCTCCGCCTCATACGAGGGTACTTAAACTGCCCATCCGCTTACCGCCACAACATTCACCGCGACACACTCCTTTCCATCACACACACCCTCAAAACCCGCTGCTACGCTGGCATCCGCACACACCTCGGCAAAATTAAAGCACACAACCACTCACTAGGAAACGACCTCGCAGACACACTAGCTAACCAAGCTGCAGACGGTCACCCACCCGACACAACATACACCACAGGTTCATACGTGTCTATAGGCCACTGGACATGGCCGTACACCCTCAGTTCACAAACCCTAGGGGAACCCATACCCTACATATACACAAACCTCAAAACTGACGCTCACACGCACAGCACCAAACACACTCACACACCCCTCTCACAAACATCCAAACACGGTGCCCTCCTCGAACGCGCCGCGGAGGACGGCGCTGACTTCACTTTCCACAAAAAACACACAACACTCACTAGCATCCAATTCACCCACAAGCAAGAATTCATGTGGGGAGTCCACAACACCCGCCTTCTCACGCACAACCCCACCCTGCGCTGCCCCATGTGTGGCCAATTCACTAGCAACGGCCACATGGCCGGTAACTGCCCAACCATGTCTGGCCTAAGACATGACCGCCACAACAGCGCGCTACAACTCCTACTCTCCCTACTGGAACGCCAAAACGGCGGACGATGGGAGACATTCACTGCAGACTTGGGTAATAAACCCATCAAATTATTCATTTCCCCCACACCCACCCACACCCCTCTTGACTGCCATCCACCTCACCCCACCCACATGCCCACCCGTCTTGTTGATGCTGACGAAGGTCTCTCGCCCGACTCCCTAACCTCGTGCCCAGCCATCCTCCCCCCCGAGATTCTCCCCCCCGCGCTACGACAACCCGCGCACAAACCCGACATTATCCGCTTCCTCGAACCTCGATTCGTCGGTCACAAAAACGGTCGCCGCCGACACTCATCCATTAAAAAGATTCAGATAGGAAAATGGAAATACTGCACGGACCACAACCTCTCCCAAACAACCCACTTGATTCGTGCCAAATACACACCCCTTGCAAATACCATCCGTAGCCACTGGCCAGGTACCGATGTAGACATCCTCCCCATCATCATGAGCCGCAAGGGTACACCGCACTCATCCACCATCGCAAGTCTCACCTCTCTACTCACACTCCGCACAGACCCTCCGGACAAACTCATCTCCAAACACGACTCGACACGTCTCGCATCCTTGCACAACTCCACACGTACACTGTCCAATGGCTACATCATCTCCTACTTGTATACCGCATCAAATCCCGCACGACCTCTCGCCGCGCCGCCACACAATGCACCTACGCACGCCCCTTATTGCACGCAGCCATCACCCCGCATCGCACACTCCCCGGGGGGGGAGTAAAACCCCCGAACACCCTTGGAGAGGTTGGATAGATGTGGATAACAGTCTAGCCTTGACTTGTAAGTTTCATGTATGGCATAGTTGGGAGGGCCCAGAGGCAGCAACCGGCGCATACGGTATTTGTTGTAAACCGGCGCATACGGTGCATGTTGTAAACAATTTCAATTTCTGCATCACATCATTTCTCTAAGGCCGGTTGTATGTCCGTATGCAACATTTCGTTCGTCGAACTACTGATGTTCCTTTTCGGCGTTTTTGGGGGGATTTGCGGCGAGAGTTCATGCAACGTCTTTACTTTTGCTGCTCTTCATGGTACTTTGGGTTCCAAAAGAGACGGGTAACAAAAGGGCAAGAGTGACAAGAATCCAAATCACGGCAAAAGGAAGCACTACACTGTGCACAAACCTAGCAGATTAAACTAGATTAGATTTAGCTGATTTTGTCTTGTAAGTAAATATACTGTTTTAGTTTAAGGCCGGTTCTTATGTGAACTTTGTCACCATGCGCGAGATGAATCAGCAGATTATTTCTGCGGACAGTACCAGTACCTGTACTAGTAGTCCCTGCGATGTTGCGCGCGTAGTTCTCCAGCCGCCGCCATAACAGCGACACCATCATCAAACTGCGAGACTATGCGCTTCTGCCTATATCTATCATCAACTCGCGCCTAGCTTCCTCATATCGACTGTATTGCCAAGGGATAGGTAACTTGTCGCTCTTGCCGCAGGCGTGTATCACTCAGTAGTACCTTATTTTCATAATTATACCTACGCGACACTCCCCATAGCGACGCTGAATAAACTTTACTCGCGACGCAATATCACAAGCTGGCGGTGCTACAATACATGTCAGTAGAAGTGAAACCACAGCTACACGTCACGCTCAACCCCGCCCTACATTTCTATCTTTGAAGGGCTAGGGGCCGAGTATTTGGTCCAGCCTGGCTTCGCTGGGCTGAGTGATCAGGCGGCCGGCATATGTGCGGCCCTGTCCTCCTGGGGCGCTATTCCGGCTTTCGCGCCGTCCGGCTGCTCCGAAGTACCACTTCCGCGGCAGCCGCCCATCAGCACCAACCATCCCGTCACCTCACGCACGCTCATATCTGTCACAGCAGGGTGCGAAGCGTTAGATTGGGGTGGCCATATTTCCATTTTACTGGGAACCAGCCCACTCGCGAGGTCCTTCATTACGCCGCGCCTTTCGCTGCCCCGGCTGTGTACTCTCCGCTCTGCCTCCTACCTCTGCTTCTCTGCCGTGTGGCTGTCGGGAGCGGTAGTGGTAGCCGCAGGATGGCAAGTCATAAGAGGGCAGCGGTAGAGGAAGGGCGGTCTGAGCAGAGCACGGGCGAGGGCTCGTCGCAGCAACCGCTGACCAAAAAGCAGCGGAAGCAGCTGGAGGCGACGCAGTGGAACGTAAATAAAGTTGTCGGGGTCGCCGCAAAGTTTGACGACCCGCGCACTGCCATCGCGGCCTTCGAGCGCTCGCAGGCCGAGGGTACGAAAGTTTTAAGTAGCACGATGCTCACGCTGATGCATCTTGCGGCGGGCGGGACCACGTGGGAGTCGTTGGTGCGCGGCGTGCTGGTTTCGCCTACAGAAGTTGCTCAAAGCAACGACGAGATGGTTCAAAATTATCAGCCCGCTGAGCCCTTCTCAAAAGAGGAGCATCTCGCAGCGTCAGAGAAAATATTCGAAGCGCTGAAGACGCAGGTACACGCCCATTTAATCTCCTTGTCGATGCTCTCGAGGCTGAGCGTGTGTAGGTGGTGTGTCTGACTTTTCTCCCCCTTCCAACTGACATCCGACCCATTTGCTATGCATAGCTTCCGCTGGACAATGAGAGGATCTATACTTCGCGGTGCCGCTGGGCGTTACTGCGCGGGGATATAGACTTGTCCCTCTCCCTGGTGAGCCACCGCCCAACGCTACCTTGCCTTCTATAGTTATTATCAGGTTGAAGGAGTAGGGAAGCGGGAGAAAACCTTTGAGATAAATGGGTGAGCAGGCCGAGGAAGCGGCATCGAAGGGATTGGGGCGGCTACGGACCTTTGCTCCCGCACTACTTGGGTTCTGTCTGGAAGGGCAGGTGGGAGACTGCCATACCCCACCATTTGTGCGCAGTAGGGGGGAGATACCAATGCGCTGAAGCGTCATTACTGGATCTGCAATCCCTAATATCCTCTGCACTTGCATGCGGCGCAGATGGACCGCGCGTTTTATGTGAAGACGGTTATGGAGAAGCACAGCTTGGAGCTCACAGAGAGCGAGTATGCCCTGCTCTTCTCTCTGTCCGGCCTCTTTTCATCGTATTTTAAGTGCTCCACACCACAGGTACTAAGTCAAGGGTGGGTTGGCGCTGCTGTACTCAGGTTCATTTGGATGCTGGAGGGATGTCTTATTGCAAAGTGTTTCCATGCAGCTTATAGTACGCCCTCCTTCGCTCACCAAACCCCCCCCTCCAATTTACTATTCTGAACACACGCATTCTTAACTGCATGAACTGCATCCACATCCATAATGGATCTATCAACTGCTTCACTTTCTCTTATCGTCATCGTGCAAGACAGATCTTCCGCGTCCATCATCATTCTGCCCCATCCTCTCCTCATCTGCTATCATGCTACCTCGACCTGCCCCTCATTCGTCACCACAACTCTATCTTCGTTCTTCTTTGCCATACCAGTAGCCTATCCGCTAACACCACCAAGCCACTCCCGCTGCCCCCTTGCCTCGTTCACGCCAGTAATATCCTCCAGAATAACACACCAACGCGTTCCTTTTCACACATAGACCAACATCCCTCTATTCCCTGTCCTGTTTGCGAATTTTGTCTTTCTCTTTACTGCACCTTGCTGCCCCGACTGGTTCCTGTCCTCTACTTGTCAATGTTCAAGCCGTCCTATTCTTCAATCACATTATGTTCGCCTACTGCATGCACCCATGCTGCCCACATTTTCTGCGTTTCAACCTTTTCAGCACCCTCCTTCTCCGTCCTGTAGCCATCGTCTCTCCTCTGCCTCACCTCTCGAAAACATCCCCCACCAGCATGCTAGTCCCTTTACCCAGCCTTCTTCCCCCCGCAGTCCAAGTTCTGACCTCACTCGGCGCTTGTACGCCAAACACATTATGAGTGACGGCCTTTGAGCGACTGCCATAGCGCAGCCCAGTGGGGCCTCATAGGGCGGAGCGCCCCATACCATGACGCCTTGCCTGGATTTACCCCCACACATCCAACTATTCACTGAACCTTTCACTCTCCTCATCCTCTTTATAAATGTCCGTCCAGCCGTTTCACGCAGTCCAAGTTCTGACCCCACTCGGCCTTTTAGCGCCACACGAATGAGTGACGGCCTTTGAGAGACTGCAATAACGCAGTCCAGTGGGGCCTCATAGGGCGGAGCGTCCCTTTCTCATGGCGTTCTGCCTGGATTTACCCCCACACATACGAACCAATACCTCCTCTTCGTCACCCAGGTCCTGTGTTTTGCGATCGTAACAAGCGCCCAGCCCCCGTCGTGTTTGTCCTTAAAGTGATATCATCCTGCGCCTGCTTCCCTCTGCAGGGGTTATTGGCTGCATGAAAGGGGAGCTGGTACTTCTGCAGACGGCCACATTGGACCTGCTGCAACGCATTTTTGAGAGTCAGGAAGCAAAGGCGCACTTTGCAGAGGGGGGGGCACTCGCGGGGCGCGGACTGTCCCAATGGGAGATTACAACGGATGCGGCGGTCTCGGATGACGGCACCTGTGAAGTCGCGGACGGTCAGCTGCGTGTGATTGATCTGACTCCCGAAGAAATGTGTGCGCCACTGTCTTTTACCTGAATTCTGACTTCATACTAACCGACACCGCATGATGCAGCAATCCTAGAATACTCATCATCTACTCATTTTCCCACCTTCTTAGGACCTGCTAACACATACAAACCAACACACGCGCATATACATACATGTGCACGCGCGCACACCCACGTAGCAATGAGATGGAGAGGTTGCTTTGTGCGTGTCTTTGTCTGAAGCATGTGGTGCTGACGTGCGCAGGTCTGAATTTGCCAAGGGCATCCGGAATGTAGTGAAAGAGAGAGGAAAATCAGCTGAGTTTGAGCAATTTGTCAACTGGCTGGATAGAAACCCACGAGAGGTGAGGGTGCGCGTGTGTGCATATGTGTTTGCATGTGTTTTGATATGTTTGCATGAGTTCCGTATGTGTGTTACTGGATTTTCATTCTCTTCGTTTTCTGTTGCCTGTGCATTTAAACGATTTCTAATATGCGATATTCATGAACTCGTCTCTGGAGTGTATCGATGTGTGTTGTGGTTGTTGTCGAGAAGGATGCCCGGGCACGTGTGTTCGACGATTCGATTATTTTCACCGGATTGCGGACGGTCTGACATGTCGTTGCGGTGCAGGTGATGCTCGACGGGGCAAATATTGCGCTGTTCGGACAAAACTTTGCGGAGGGCGGCTGGAGCTTCGAGCAGATAGAGAAGGTTATGAACCTAGTGAAGGAGCACGAGCCCGGTCGCGAGCAGCTCGTGGTAAGTCAGCCCTCGGTTTGGCGGACATGCTGTAGTTGCCGTACCTGAGACATGTGCTGAATGATATTGGGTAGGCGGGATGGTGGTTAAATTCGGGTGCGTGGCTGCGGATGGCCTCCCAAATGGTTGTGTAACGTCACTCGACTGCTGTCTAAGGTGCTTCACGTGAGACGGACCAACTCGCCTGAGGCCAAGCTCCCAGGTTCACAGGGCGCGGCCCTGTTGGAACAGCTGCGTAAGGATAAGGCACTGTATGTGTGTCCGAAAGGCACCAACGATGACTGGTGAGTCCCTGATTGTGCCTGCCGTCGACTTAGTAAGAATGGCGAAGTAAAACACACGCACACACACTGACACACGCGCGCGCGCCCACACACACAATTTCGCTTCTTCGTTCTTTTTCGGGGGCTAAGTGGTGGTGGGTAATGAGTTAGATTGGGTAACGAGTTAAATAAAAAAAATGTAGCGCTTGTGATTACACCGTGATTACGCTTGTATCCCTGGAATGGGAGGCTTAGTGGCTGTGTGGTGATGTCGGCAGGTATTGGTTGTACGCGGCGGTGAAGGCGGGAGAGCGGGGCCTGTTGGTCAGCAACGATGAGATGCGGGACCACATCTTTTCCCTCCTCGCGCCCAAGTACTTTTTGCGTTGGAAACAACACCACCAGGTGGAGCCTCCCTCCTCCATTCGCCCATTTTAGCATCGCGTGCATCCTTCTTCGCCACCCTGCCCTCACTCCTCAACTAATACAGCTGCCCCCTTCTGCTGCTGTGTCAGATTAAATTCAACGTGTCCCCAAGCTTCTGCTCGTTGTCTTACCCCCCAAAATATACCAAGTGCATCCAGGTAAGCCTCAGCCAATCCAGTCAGCTAGCGTTTTGATGAATGTTGGTGGGTGAGTAGGTTGAGGAAAGGAGATTTAGTCAGCTTGAGGGAGCTACGTGAAGTACTTGTCTGACAGACCAGATGATGTCTTGATAAATGAATAATTGATGGCTGTCACGTTACTGCTTCCTTTAACCCTCCTTTCCTTTTCCTTGCCCCCAACCCTTGTGCCACGCAGGAGCTTGAGAATGGAGCACTTGTGTTTCCGGCTGTGAAGGACGACGGCGCCTCGTGGCTCGTCGCTAAACCGGTGCAATAGCGACATTGCTGCATATCAATTTTAAACTTATGATTCGAAGCACCAGAGCCAGACCCCGCTGTGGCTTCCCCATGCCGAGATTAGTGGTTATGGGCCAGAACCCTGGCACGCAGATGTTTGTGTGTGTGTGTGTGTGTGTGTGTGTGTGTGTGTGTGTGAGAGAGAGAGAGAGAGAGGGAGAGGCAGGGAGGGAGAGGCAGGGAGGTAGCTGGATTAGGATTCCAGATGCGCTCGACATATTACGGAAAATGGATTGGATGATAGTTGACTACGGGCGACAGACACTGTCGCATTGGAATGACATCACCACGCCAAGGATGCACAAGGGTCTTCCTTTCTATACGGAGTACACTGTCTAGAGGCAGTTCGTAAACCCAAAATCACACGAGAGAAAGCAGCGAATACCCCTGGTCGCCTCCCACAGCCCCTCTACGCAGCCGCCTCCACCGCCGACGCCGCCGCGCCGCGCCACAGTTCCGCTTTCTTCCGCCAGCGCGCGATTTTCTTTGCCTCCTTTTCGGCAGTCGCTAGCTTTTGCTGCCGCTTGCGCATCTGAGCCATCTCCTGCATTCCAGCACGCCCCCAAACCAGTAGGTAAATAAGACAGTCGGTCGCGTGCGCCAAAATACTGAAATAAACCTATGGACTGAAGTTGCAATTCTGATTGTGAATAATTGCTCATTCATGTCTCCCATCATCGTCTCCAAAGCCATATCACCGTGCCCCTTAACGATCATTTCCAGGGCACCTGTCCTTCCTCGGCCATGTAAGCCGCCTCTGTTCCGGCAGCACCCCCCTCCTCCCACAACACCCACAGGCAACAAGAGGGTGAGAGAGACGAGCACCTTAATTTGCACACCGCGCAGCCACATCCGACGAAAATGTTTCCTGTTCTTGGAAGGCTTGAGCGACAGCTGCGTAGTTCGCTTCTTACCGGAAGTTACATCCGATTCCTCTGCTGGAGCTCCAGCAGCGCTGCCGAAGGCGGCCCGAGCTGTCTCCGCGCAGAAATTAAGTATTAAAATCATTTTTGCTCAGACGATGGGAGTTTTGAGATGACGACACCGCTTTCCCCGACTAACGGAGAGAAACGCAGCGTAAGGTCGGCTGAGAGATTTTAGTAGAGGTGAGGAGGTACGACGGAGCATACCTGCTACTGGGAACATCTGCCAGCTCTGCGCAGCTGGTGCTGCAGAGCTTGCCCAACGTTCGGCTGCCGCCGCCGGTGGTGAGCAGAGGGAGAACGATAGCAGAGCTGTAGCGTTGGACGGGCAGAGCCGGGAGGCGGCTCCAACCACACAAGGTAAAAGCGACTGACCACGACGGCACGCCATGAATGCAGACTGTATTCACCTCCTCCCCTGCTGTAAGCCCAGCCACTGATGATCGCTAAGGGAATACTTTTCGGCGAGGCGAGGAGTGAGTCGCGGGTGTGCAGTTGTGGAAGAAGTCTTCCGTCGTATTGTCGCGTCGTCTGTAGCTCTACGGGTACCGCCCCGGGGGACGGCGGGCAGTAGTGACCGCGATAAAAATTGAAGTACATGTACATGTACGTATATGGATACCGCGCGACAGACAGATGCTGAGTGATGGGCGAGAGCGGCGAGACGAAGTAACACATGCAGCAGTACACCCAGTTTGACGGACAGGCGTCGCGAGCACCGCTCCCAAGGTCCGTGCTCGCGGGCTCCGGAGCCGAGCTCAGTCATGCATGGGCAGGCGGCGGCGGTGGGAAAAGTATATGCGCATGCGTGATCGCTGCGTCGTATGACATATAACCCAGACATATTCCTCATCTTTTAAATCGACATCGTCTGTTGTAGCGATAGTTTGAAATTTCTTGTGCGTGCTGTGGGCGGTGCTTCTGCGGGAATTGGGAAGTGCGGCAGCCACTCTCGACTTTCGCCGACGTATGAATTTGACCGTCCTCGCCGCAACTCTTGACTGTCTGAACTGCTTGCTAGCCAGCTTCCAACCCTCTGGCTGTGTCTGGCCAAAGTTTTGGTCGATAATTACTGGCTGCTCTGCAGTCTCCTGACTATTGGCACCCCTTCGTCCTTTCCTCCCGGACCTCCCCAACCATTCCAGTGCAGATCGTCTATCATGGCTACCACACTAGCACTTGCCGTGCTTCCAGGCAGAACATCCCCTAGCCTGAGACCACGCACAGCCGCTAAGGCTGTATTTCCAACCCAGCTCGCCCCGCTCCGACCCCCCGTGCCCCCCGTTGTACGGACGCCCGTCCCCACACGCCGCAACAACGTCGTTGTCCCAAAGGCGTCCGCCCGGCCATCAGCCGTGCGAGCCACCGTCGCGGCCACCACCACCTCGGAGTCGGCGTTCGAGGTTTTCTCGACGCACTTCACGCGACTGTTCCCTTTGTGGAACTTGTTTGGCGCCGCGCTCGCGCTGAAGGAGCCCGCCGCGTACGCTTTCTTGTCCACCGACTACTTCACCGTTGCGCTCTCGGTGCTCATGTTCAGCATGGGCATCACCATGACCATGGACGACTTCAAGCGCGTGGCCAACAAACCCGGCCCCGTCGCCATAAACTTCATCGCATGCTACGCGATGATGCCCATGCTGGCGCTGGTCATTGCCAAGTTCTGCGGCCTCGCGCCAGCGCTGGTGGCCGGGTGCGTGCTGGTGGGCGCCATCAATGGCGGACAGGCCTCCAACCTGTGCACCTACATTGCCAAGGTCTGTCGCCTGCCCGACGTTCTAACAAAACATTTTTGAGCTGCATATATATGAATTTTCATGCGCCAGGTTGGTAGTGTATTCATGTTGGAGAATTACTACAACAAAATGCACGTATGTTTGTGCAAATGTGTGTTTATGTACGTGCGAATGTGTGTTTGTGTGATTGCCTGTTTGTTGATGTGAATGTATGTGTGTGTGTGTGTGTGTGTGTGTGTGTGTGTGTGTGTGTGTGTGTGTGTGTGTGTGTGTGTGTGTGTGTGTGTGTGTGTGTGTGTGTGTGTGTGTGTGTGTGTGTGTGTGACCGTTCAATGTGAACATAAGTCCGATTATTCAATGTGATGGCAGGTAGTATCGCTGATTAAATGAGCGCGGGAAAGAAAAGAAAAAACAAATTCCTAGATAAAGTATTAATTTTAGAGCTAGTTGGGGCGTTTGCCTTTGGCGAGTGTCCATGTTGCACGCCGAAAAAGATGCGTCCCGCGTGGCTTCTCACGCCGAGGGCGCGATTCGGTAAGGAAGGTGTAACTTGTGACATGCACGCTAACGACCAACCTTGGGTGGCGGCTGGTGATGAGACGATAGGATTGAGTGAGTCTCCAGAGATGGAAACCATCTATAGAGTCAGCAGTGCTACACGCACTCTAATCGCTGTCATGTACAATAAACCTACATTAGCAGAGCATGCTTTGGCTACACTCTGTAGCTAAACTACCGGCAGGTATTACAAATTTACAACTGTGTTGCCGGCGCTTTGTGTTTTGCTGGTACTTTGTGTGTGTGTGTGTGTGTGTGTGTGTGTGTGTGTGTGTGTGTGTGTGTGTGTGTGTGTGTGTGTGTGTGTGTGTGTGTGCGTGCGTGCGTGCGTGCGTGCGTGTTTGGGGTTTGCATTCGAGCCACGTTCAAACTGGTTCTTGGAAGGGGTCAAGCAAATCTGGTATGTCAGCTTGAAGGAGATGAGTATTGTTTAGAACGAGCTATATAAAGGTTCGCCGAAGTTAGAAGTGGCACTTTGGTGCACTCATTGGTGCACTGTAACTGTTTTTTGGGGGGAGACAAGGGGGGCTGCTGATCTCTTGGACACCTTTGTTGCAATGCAGGGCGACGTGGCGTTGAGTGTGCTGATGACCACCTCTACCACCATCGGCACCATCTTCATGACTCCCCTCATCGCGCAGCTTGTACTCGGCACCATCGTGCCCGTGGACACCATGGGCATTGTGTTCTCCACTATCCAGGTCGTGCTGGCTCCTATCTTCATCGGTCTGCTCGCCAACAAGTTCTTCCCCAAACTCTGTCGTGCGGTAGAGCCCGCCTGCCCCATCATCGGCGTGATTGCGACCGTGGTCCTCGTTGGCGCTTCTGTTGCCAAGTGTGCGCAGGTACGTGTGTTATGTCGACCCTGCTATTGTGAATGAAAATAATGTGGGGAGGGCTGTGTGTGTGTTTTGGGGGGGGGCAACGTCAAGTGTGGGATGGATATCGTCAGGGCGGGTCTGTATCCCCTCAGGCCGGCTGTTGTGCGTGCCCTTCTAAATTTGTTTTCCCTACTTGCCACTTGTGTACGTGCAGCCGATTATGGACGCCGGCATGTCGTTGCAGATTCCCATCATAGCCTTGCACTTGGTCGGTGGCATTGCCGGCTATTTTGTGTGCAAAACCGCAAAGTACTCCGAGGTACAAACCAGCCCCCTTCATCTCGTGTTTGTGTGTGTGTGTGTGTGTGTGTGTGTGTGTGTGTGTGTGTGTGTGTGTGTGTGTGTGTGTGTGTGTGTGTGTGTGCGTGCGTGTGTTTGTGTGTGTGCGTGCGCGCGCGCGTGTGTTTGTGTGCGTGCGTGCGCGCGTGTGTGTGTGTGTGTGTGTGTGTGTGTGTGTGTTTGTGTGTGTGTATGTGTGTGTGCGTGCGTGTGCCTGCGTGAGTGTATGTGTTTGTGTCTGTTTGTGTAAAGAGAGTGTGTGTGTGTGTGCTGGTCGGTGTACTGACACATGTGTTGTTCTTCATTCAAGATTGTAGCCCGCACTACCGCTATTGAGGTCTCTATGAAGTCGTCCGCATTCGGGTTCCTCCTGGCGACACTTCACTTCAGCGACCCCATGGTCAAGGTGCCCGCTGCCGTGAGCGTAGTGTGGGTGGCTTTGATCGGCTCAGCGATGGGTGTGTACTGGTCCATGAAGCCCATAAAGTCCGACGAGGTAGAGGGTGTCACGGCGTAGTAAGCGTCAACATTTGTGACACTCATTAGTTCGTTAGAATCGAAATGGCGTGTGTGGGATGGAGTAATTCGTAAATTTTACAATTCCGCATGAGAGAAAATGAAAATGATTTTCAACATAACCGATCGGACGGGCGTTGCCTCTGGGTGGACCCGTTTTGTCGTCTAGATCTCCAAGGTTCATGGTTTGTGCCGTGACCAGCCTAGTCCAACCTCTCAGTCGGAAAACATAGTCTTAGGCATACGCGTAAAAATAAATCGGCATACAAGTGTGGAAAATTCCTTTTTTGTGCACACAAGTATGAAAAGTAATGTGACTCTCATCTACTTGTGCGGCTTCCTCAAGCCGCTTCGAGGGCGTTGATCATCTAAGCTAATTTGTACGCGCTTGTCGAGTCGGGCTTACCCGACCTCTACTTTTTTGCGAACCCAATCGTGCCGGAGCCGGAGCCGGAGGCGGGGGGGGGGGGGGGGGGGGGGGGGCATGTGGTAGACGAAAGAAACCTTCGCTCATGTCGTCGGCCGTTCGGACTCGATCCGCGCACACCCTCGTCAGATACATATAATATCCTTCGGTAGCTGCCGTCCTCCTAGATTAGGCTCCCCTTCCCCTTCGTAGACATGGAAAAAATGTATGGCCTTAGTTGTAGACGGTTTCTTGATCCCGTTCCTATCGCCGCGCCAATTTCTCTCATGTCGGTCGCCGTTTGTTTCCAACACCAATCTGATCTCAGTGAGTCTGCCCGTATCTTCCACTAATAGTTCACGCTACCACGGGGACGCCTTTAAGAGATGCGTGCCGCCGCGATGACCCCATGTTAGCACACTGCGTAAGGCACTCATGTCGACGGTTGTGTACCGACTAGGGGAGGGGTTAGTCGAGCACAATAATCGGGTCGCCGTCGTCCTCAAAATATGTTGGGTACGGGTATTATAATCGAAACCCTCCGTACCGGGTATTTCCGGCGGCGGTTGAGGACCCCCGCCGCTAGATCGTGTTGCGACTCTCCGGTGGCCTCGGTCGTGCTCCCCCCCATTGGGGAGGTTCGACATCCAAAGGGCTAGTTGTCGTTCAACGAGCGCCCTTCCCGAACTATGCTTCCAAGTTGTCCGCCGCCATATGCTACTCCTGCGCCTCCATCGGCCCATGCCGACGACAATCAACCCATGGACGTCGATCTTATAGCTATTCAACTCGCTACCGCCAATGCTATTTTACATACACCTTCTGAAGCTCTCAACCTCTCCTCCTCCGTCCGAAATCCAACACGACGATAAACTTCGCGACCCACAAGACCTAGCGGCGACTAATCGTTTTATTATCATCCTCGACGAAAGATTATAAAACAAACATAGAACCAGCATCACGAGGGCTTCATCTTCCGCGAACTTGTTGTAGACTCGGTTGCCCACGCTCGCTACAAAGCTCTTAAAGAAACACCCCCTTGTTGAACGTGAACTTCTTCCGTGTCCGCGTTACCACTCGCTTTGCTTCTTATCAAGCATGGCGAGTTGCACTACATGCCGATTTCGATGACGGGTCTCGCCTATGCCAAGTTGTACCTGATAACGCGAAAAATCTGACCATTAACCCTTCCCCAAAACATGTGGCCGCTAACAACCTAGACCTCTCGAATAAGATTGCAAGTGCTCTAAATATGCTTCCTCACTCAGATAGCTTCAATGAATTTGCAGTTGTAGCTATGGTCGTTCAAGCCATAGCTGACCCAGTTAAAGGCAAATGTGAATAAACTGCCGCTCATATATGGGCGAGTCGCTCAACACCTTCCTCGTCCACCACCGACATCTTGAGGCTATCGACGAGCTTAATTCGACTTACTCATTCAAGCGCAAGCCGTCGTACTACACAAACTATCTCTCGATGCCTTTAAACCGCCCCCACCCCTCTTTCGCAACTGGTGCCCGTATTTGGAAACGCGACACTAACCGTGAACATTTTACTGCCACCCTGCCATCCCCCCTCCCCCCCCCCCCCCCCCCCGTCACAACCTAAATTTAGTCCAACCTCGCACGGGCTATCTTCGCTATCAAGGCCATTGTGACGGCTCCAACCAAATGGGTAACTCTATCATGCCATGCCAAACCGCCACACCCGACGTTGAAAAATCTGCTTGGCGAAAGAAGGTTGCTGCTACCAAGGTTGCCCCAGGAATGACCCGCCTTAACCTTGACCACAAAGCGTGACGTGATGGGTTGTCGCTAACATAACTTAATGTAGCAATACGGTTATTCCAGCCCAACCGCGACCCCATCAATCTCCCCCCCAACTGCCACGGTAAATGCGCTTCGGAAGACTTTAACGGAGTCAAAACTCCAAGGGCAATACGTTGCAAAGCCGTCGATGGTACGACTACCGGTCCTTCACTAAATTCATTTAGTGAACCACCCTATA
>JAPMLY010001897.1:12500-76853 GCA_026401115.1 Tetraselmis chui | reverse complement strand
TGGAAGGTGTCAACCTCGGTGTTTGTGATAACAGTGTAGGTGTTGGAGGAGGTGGAGTGGAGTTTAGCAAGGGAGGTGGCAATGCAGTAGAGGTTAGAGAGGTCCTGGTAGTGTCCCCATTGGAAGGAGAGCACGGCCGAGGAGTCGAGGTGGCCGATGGGGGTGGGGAGGCCGTGTTCAAGGTTAAGGTCAAACAGGTAGTTATGTAGTTTGATAGTGCAGGTATCGGGTGCGAAGTGTGACGGAAGTGAGGCCCTGAGTGGGTTGGTTACACCGTGTGTACGGATATCTTGGGTGGGGCGTGGGAGGAGGGCAGGGGGTCGAACCTCCGGGCCTGCTGGCCCGTCTGTAGTGGAGTTAGGGATGGGGGCTGGCCCTAGCGGCCGAGTGGACATCAGATGGAGGGATGGGAGGTCCAGGTGAGGGGAGGTGTTCCTCATTGGCTTCCGCGGTGTTGAGGTCTTCTTCAGGGAGGTCTTCGAGCTCGAAGTCGGAGGTCGCAGGGGATGAGGCAGGTAGGGGAAGGTGTGAGGGGTGTGTGTTGGGCGGGGGGTCGTGGTTCCGGTGGTTGGAGTTGGGGGTGGGTTGTGGGGAAGGGGAGTGTGTGAGGCGTGTGTGGGTTTGTAGGTCGTGGGGGGTGCGGCGGTGTGGGGGTGAGTGGGGGGACTTTCTGAGGGTGTGGCGTGTGTGCTTCAGGACGCCGGACGGGGGGGCTGGTTTGAGGGCTGGGTCTGTTGGTGTGCGTGCCGTTGGAGAGGAGTCCATGGGGTCGGTGTGGGGAAGGGAGGGGGGGAGGAGTTGGAGGGGGGGAGATATCATGTGGGGGGTGGAGTCAGTGCGTTGGGGGGGGGAAGGAGGTGGGGGGTTAATGCCGGTTGGGTGGGAGGAGGCTGTGGTGGGGTGTGTGAGGGGGGTGGAGGAGGAATCCATGTGGTCCACTGAGGTTTCGAGGATGGTGGTGAGGGGGGGAGGGGGAGGAGGGGTGGTGGCGGGCAAGGGGGAAGGGTCAGCAGGGTGAGCGGGTTGGGGGTACGTATGATGGACGGGGGAGGGGGAGCGACGTTTTTTGGAGGGGCGCTGGTTGCGAGTGCGAGGGGGAGGGGGGGAGTATGAAGGGGCCAGTTGGATGTCGGGTAGAGAGTCGAGGTCGAGGGGGGTATCGTCTGGGGTGTCCAGCAGGGAGCCGTCCGCAGGTTCTTGTTGCCATGCCTCGTAGGTGTTGGTCGCCTGCAAGTGTCCTGTCCATTCGAGAAGGAGAGAGGGGGGGTTGCGAAGGAGGGATTTGTTTTTTGCGAGGGTGAGCTGAGGGGGGGAGGGGGAGGTGGTGAAGATGGGGTCTGTGATGCGGGACCTGCCGAAGGTGGAGTAGTGGTGGGGTGTGATGTATAGGGAGCATGTGGTGTTGGTGGGGGTGCCGCGGTGTATGTAGGTGTGGGGGAGGGGAATGGTGGCAGTGCCGTTGGTTGAGATAAGGATGCAGTACATGATTTTGGTGAGGGAGATTTGGATGCTGGTGTTGATGTGAGGGGAAGGGGAGGGGTGGGAGCGGAAGTATGAGCCGTCAGGAAATTTTTTGAGGGAGGTGTGGTGTGAGATGTCGAAGGTGGAGGGTGTGGGGTTGTGGGAGTGGGTGTGTGACTGTGCGTATTCTGAAGCTGTTTGATGGAGGAGGGTGGAGAGCCAGTGTGAAGAAGGGATAGTACCTTGTGATGTGGGTTGGGGGAAGGGGAGGGGGTGGGGGGACTGGATGAGGACTGTGGTGAGGCAGGTGTCAGTCCAGGAGGTGCCTGGGACATGGCCTGTGAGAGGGGGGGGTGTGATGGTAATTGTGTAGTTTTGGGGGGTGGGGGGTACGGTGTGAATAGCATTTTGAAGGGTGGCATGAAAATGTACAGGTCCTGATTGTGAAAGAACTGGGTTATGGGGTGGGTGGAGGATATGCATCCAGAAGGAGAGGGGGTCGTTCACGACCTGGACGGGTTCCCGTGTAGGTTGTAGGGCGTCCGCGATCTGGAGCAGGAGTTGGGCTGGTTCCGGGAGGTCCTCCATTCGGGGGGCAGGGGTGGTGGCGCTGGCGTTCCAGGTGTCGGCGAGTTCCGTGGCGAGTCGATCCAACAGGAGGGCCTGTATCAGGGGAACGACGTCTGGGCCGGAGAGATGAGTGAACAAGGAGGAGCTAATTTTCAGGCGCTGGCCCGAAATTGCGGGAACGGCTACAGCACGTATAATCTGAATTTCTTGCTGTCTCAGGGTGGTGGAAAGTTGGGGGTCCGAGGCGGCGCAGGGTGGCGTTGGACCTCCCGACGGGAGTTCACGCTGGCGTGAAGCGAGCTGATAAAGTAAGCCCACTGTGATGCAGGAGGTGGGGATGTCCAGTCGGACCTCTTGGTGGCCATGTGAGAGTGCGACTGGCAGTGGGGTGAGATCGTGTTGCTGGGGCATGGCTGGGTGTGGGGTGCGGGTGACTGAGGCTGTCCATTTCGCACGATGGGCGAGTTCCCGACCGATTATATTTTTCGCGCGGGCCGGAATATCGGTTAGGGCGTGAACTTTTTCGAGAAGCCAGCGTCGAGCGAGGGAGCAGGCGGAGAGGAGCATAAGTGAGGAAGATGGCGTGTTTGGTAGGAACACA
The DNA here is from genome assembly GCA_026401115.1 of Tetraselmis chui. NCBI lineage: Eukaryota > Viridiplantae > Chlorophyta > Chlorodendrophyceae > Chlorodendrales > Chlorodendraceae > Tetraselmis > Tetraselmis chui. Next base: position 74,221 of record JAPMLY010001897.1, on the reverse strand, counting down.
CCGTGGAGCCAGAAGCTGGCAGTGTCAGGAGGGGCGGTGGAGTACTGGCCTGTCAGTAGGTAGGAGTCGATCAGGCGAGCAGAGAGGTCAACGGCCCCACCAAGGTCGGGGGCAGTCGTCGGGGTGGAGAGGACCAGGGGAGTTTGAAGCCCTGTGCCCGGCGTGGGTTCCAGGGGTGTGCCTCGTCCGTAGTCCGCATGTGTGAGCTGTGGGGCTGTGAGGAAAGGAGCGAGTGGGTGACCCACAAGGCGGTTGCGGGGGCCGATGTGGTCTTCCGCGAAGAGGGGTGTGGGGCGGTCTTTGAGGAGTACCTGTTTGTATGATTCCGGGAGGGCGGAAGGTGATGACATAGTGGTCGTAAGGTGGGTGTCGATGTGTGTGTAAGTGGTGGATTTGGAGTGGAGAGAGAGAGGGTTAGAGGTGGTCAGCGTGTGTTGGCGGCACACGACCAGGTCTGATGGGACCTGGGTTTGTTTTTCACGGACGTCTGATGGGAACGTCCGGACGCTCGGAGGGGCGCGTGAGAGTGCGCCGGCTCCGTGGGAGAGTGGTTTTTGTAATCTTGTTGATACGCACGAGTGTCGTAGTATTGGACGGAGTACTCGGAATGTTTGAGATGTAGGTGGCGCAGATTCCGGCATGTGAACCGAATTCAAATTTGTGAAAGCTGCGCCTTGGAGTGTGTACCGTCTGATGTGCCTACGGATCCACTGACCTGGGTGAGCTAGGCTCGGGTGGGGAGAGGTGATCGGTGCCCGTCGTCCGACGGGCCCTGTGGTCACCAGTCTATCGCTCATAGGGAGGCCAAGCCCGGAGCGAAGACGGTCGGCGTTGCTCATCCGAGCTACCGACCCATCCCCTATATTTTTAACGTCAGCAGTACTTTAGTAGTACTTCGGATCTTTTTACTGTCTTTAGTGACGGTAGGATATCTTTTTCCACCTACTCTACTCTACGCCACGACGAACTAGCCACCCGCACAAGCGCACTCGCTCGTGCGGACAGGGTGCATACAGGTCCAAGCTGGAGTGGGGAAGGGGGGAGCATTGTGAGGGTGACCACTCATACACAGGGTGCACGACAACATCAGCCGTTCCGTAGAGCAGCGGACATATACACCTGCCTGTTCTTGCCTCGGCTGTCATTGTGCCCCACACTGGGTGGAGGATACGAAAAAGGTGCACTGAGACACCCCGGGGCTACAGGCCGACGGGTCGGCGGGCATCAGGCCGTCTCTTTGTATACCGTCGTTAGACACAGTTACCGCTAGTGGATTTTTCCACTGTCCGGTTGGGTACTCGACCCCTCTTACGATGGCGCCAAAATCAAAGCCGGCACCTACCGCATCGGCCGCCGACTCGGCTGCCGACTCCGGCACGTGCGACACTCCGGTGGCCGACTCAGCCGGCGACAGCATTCGACTGGTGATGGAACAGCTGCAGCTGCTCCACGCCAGAATGGACGACCAGGACCGGACGCAATCGGAGCTTCTCCGTCGGGACGCACTGCGCGATCACCCGGCACCTATCGACACGGCGCCGCCCCAGCCTGTGGCCAACCAGTACCGGCCTGCTAGCGATCCCGTGCCTGCTCCGGTACTCGAGTATCCACTCGACAGAAGCACCAGTCGCAGGCCCACGATCGACCCGGAGTTCGTTGCAATGACAGCAGACTGGGCCACCAACTTCGACGGTGACTCTTTTTCCCGGTCTTTTCGCATGGACGCCCCGCTTATGCCGAGGACGGGTGAATTCAAAACCTGGAAGCGCGACTTTCTGTCGTTCCTTTCCATTAAGGGGGCTGCGCTGATCCCTCAACTGGCTCTTTCCTCCTCTGGGGTGCCTCTGAATCCAGTCGCTCAGCGGTTCGCGCACGCGATGCTCGTTCAGTGCTGCCGACAGAACAAACCAGCTGCACAAGCCATCGCGGGGGTCCCCGCGGGACGACTCGACTGCGGGACAGCCGCCTGGGAAGTGTTGTGCGAGAGACTGGACACGCAGTCCATTTCGCGCACGCTGTCGCTCCTGGACCGCATGATGGTTCGTCAGGCCTCTGGTCAATCAGTCTCGGCATACGTCCACGTTGTGAAGTAGTGCTTCGATGAGCTGAACGAGTGTCTGCAGCTGAAAGATGGCTCTGCAGCCATTCATCCCCACATCCTCGCTCTGGTCATGATTCGCGGTGTCTCAAACGTTGGGCAGTATGGCCAAGCCAAACAGTGTGTGATTAATGCTTTCGACACCGACTTCATTCTGTCAGCCGACAAAGTGATGGGGAGCATTATCCACCAGGCTCAAAATCTTGACGTTGATGTCTCCAACAAGGGCGACACTGCTGATTCCGGGACTGCGGTCAATGCCTTCCTTGCGGATCGTAAACGGTAGGGTGGCCGTGGCAGTGGGGGATGGACCGCGGACAAAAAGAAGTCCAAGTTCGCAATGAAGTGCGGGGCATGCGGAGACCCAACCCATGTCTGGTCGACCTGCAAAGCGCCGGATGCTGATGTCCTCCGCTGGACACTAGCCAAGCGCAAGCAGATTGCCGAACGATACGCCGACCAGCCTCCTCCCACTGCACACCTCAGCGACCTTCCTGCTGCCGAAGCGTCTGAGGGACATGCTCCTGCTGAGGACGCACTGGAATACGACATGCAAGACGAATATGACGACACTGAGGTCAGTACATCCTTTGCCTCTGTTGCATTCACGACCGCTACATCTCGTGTTGCAGACCTGCCTGATTACTGGGTAGTTGACTCTGCCTGCTCCGTTAACTTGACGTCATTTCGGTCGGATTTTTCGGAATTTCATCCTTCTTCCCGCCGCAGCACAGTCGGTGGCGTCGGTGTCACGGTCCAGGGCAGCGGAAAAGTCCGCATCCCCATTTGCCTGACTTCCGGTAGAACAGTCTTTCGGCTCGCTCATGCCCTGTACACCCCTGACTTGTCCTCTCGGTCAGCGCAACGTATCAGTCGTCTCCTGAGTGTCAGCTGGATGCAGCAACACTCAGGGTGTGCGTTTTCTTTCCCTACAGACACTGACTCTGGCATTGTGCGTGTGACCACAGGAATGGGGATGCTAATCCCGTCGGGGAACGGACTGTACCTCCTCCCGAGGTCGCATGCCTGTGCGGGGATGTCATCGCCCACCGTAGACAGTCGTAGCCAGAAATCTGTCGCACTTGCTGTTGAGTGCGACGCTGCTTTGTGGCACAGTAGAATGGGGCACCTGAACATGCAGAGCCTGCAAGCTCAGCATTCTCATAACACGGTGTCTGTACCTGTTATGCCTAGTTCTGTAAAAGATCTCGCCTGTGAGTCTTGCAATCTGAACAAAGCCACGTCTGCGCCAAAAAATCGCACAGCATCTCAGAAACCAGCCGCCCCACTTCAACACATGTCGTGTGATCTGTGGGGTCCTGTCAGTGTCCCCTCCCCTTACGGCCTGAGGTATTGCCTGCTGGTCATCGACCATCACACTAACTTCATGTGGGTGAGGTTTCTGAGGTCTAAGGATGAGACGTGCGCGAAACTGGAGACCATCCTCCTGGACGCGCGGCATACTCATGCCCGTTATCACTCACACCTCCATGCATTTGCACCGTTTCTGAAATTTGACTCAGACTCGGTTTTCGAGGCCGCGAACACGCAGCTCATGTGCGCGAGATTGGGTTTCAGCACTCAATTCTCGGCGCCCTATGCACATCACATGCTTGGGAAAGCAGAACGCCCGTGGCGCACTCTGCGTGACTGCGCGTCCTCAATGCTTCACGCCATGTCTGTGCCTAACAGCATGTGGTCCTGCGCGATCAGCACTGTGGTCCACCTCCGTAACCGCACCTACACTCGGGCCGTTGGCCCTTCTGGGGGGGTCCCTATCACCATTCTTACAGGCGCAGTCCCGGACGCGTCAGTATTTCGCGTGTTCGGATGTGCGGCATTTGCCAAGGTACCTGATAACCTCAGACGGAAACTCGGCCTGAAAGCGTTCCGAGGTGTGATGGTGGGGTACTCTCACAACTCACCCGGGTATCGTATCTACAACCCCGCGACCAGGCGCATCACCACGTCTGTTCACGTCAAGTTTGAAGAGAATGTGCCCGGGTTTGGGACATCCCACCCTGTCGCCTCGTCGATTGATGTGTGTGCGGACGCAGGGGCTCTCCATGTTTCCCCCGAAAGTCACCCACTCCCAGATCTGACCTTGGACACAGAAGACACAGTGTGTGTGGAGGAGGTCGACAGACACACTCGCCTTCGCGGACCGCCTACTCGCTACGGGGAGTACGTTGCCCATGTCTCTACTGTGCCGCGCGTGTGTGTCACTGACTCGTGTGCGCACGACCTGTCCGACCACATGGACGACATTTTTCCACTCCCTGACTTCTCCATGATGATAGCTCAGCCACGTCACAGGTACTCTGAAGGACCTGTGAGTGACGTCGCTATGGTGTCCGCGAGCGTCTGTGTTGAACCCACATCGTACAAGGATGCCTTGGTTAGTCCACAGTCCGCGGAATGGAAGACGGCCATGCAGGTGGAATTCAACTCTCTAACGTCCAACCAGACGTGGGATCTCGTTCCCCTGCCCGCTGGACGCCGCGTGGTCAACAACATGTGGGTCTACAAGGCGAAAACAAACGCATCTGGTGCTGTCTCTCGATACAAGGCGCGGTTTGTCGCAAAAGGCTGCAGCCAACGCGAGGGGATTGATTACACGGAGACGTTCTCACCCGTCATCCGACTAGCTACCCTCCGCGTCTTCTTCAGTATTGCCGCTGCTCGTGACCTCGAGCTGGGCGGTCTCGACATCGACACGGCGTTTCTGTACGCACCCATCAAGGAGGATGTCTACATCAGACAGCCCCTGGGGTTCGATGACGGTACCACCAATGTCTGTCACCTACGCCGGTGCATGTACGGCTTGAAGCAGTCCCCCAGGGAGTTTAACGAGCTGCTTCGCGACTGGCTCGTCTCTCAAGGCTGGCGCCAGCTGATCTCTGACCCGTGCATCTACATCTTTGAGGTAGACGGCGTCTTCGCCATGATTGCCCTCTACGTGGATGACATCCCTGTGGCGTGCAACAACACCGCCTGGCGGGTGGCCTTCACCGCGCTGGTGCGATCCCGATTTGACATCAAGGATCAGGGTGACCTGTCCGACATCATCGGCATGCACATCACCAGGGACAGAGCGGCGCGCACCATCAGCCTCGATCAAGGCAAATACGTGCGCGAGCTGCTTGAAAAACATGCCATGGTTGACTGCAAACCCTCGTGTCTCCCGATGGACCCCGGTTTTTTGGCTGCACTCTCCAAGCAGATGGCTGTACCCCTCACATGCGCGGACCGGGACGTTTACCCGAGCCTACTCGGCAGTCTGCAGTACGCCGCTGTATGCACTCGCCCGGACATTTCGACCGCGCTCAGCATTCTGGGCTCTGCGCAAGCGAACCCCACCGTGGCCCACATGCAAGCCCTTAAGAAAGTGTTGCGCTATCTTAAAGGGTCTCCAGCCCTGAGCCTGACGTTGGGGGGGGGGTGAGGACAACACTCTCCAACTTACAGGCTTTGCTGATGCAGACTGGGGCAATGACAGTGTGACACGCCGGTCACGATCGGGATTTGTATTTACACTGGGCAGAGGTGCAATCAGCTACAAGTCTAGAAAGCAGTCCTGCGTCGCACAATCAACATGCGAGGCTGAGTACTACTCAGCAGCGGACGCGACTAAGGAGGCCATCCACATTCGACAGATGTTGTCGGAGATCTTCAGTCGACCTGTCAGCGGGACGACCACAATCTGGGAAGACAACCAGAGTTGCATCGCCTATTCGCAGAATGCACTGGTGAGCGAGAAGACCAAGCACATCGACCTGAAGTATCACTTCGTGAAGGACCACGTACAGCTGGGGACCGTCAAACTACTTTACCTACCCACTGGTGACATGGTCGCCGACATGCTGACCAAGCCACTACCTGGACCTGCACTCGTGAAACACAGGAGCGCCATTCTGGGGACATCCGGACCCATGCAGCGACACACTTTGTAGAGGGAATTCTGTAATCACTTCCATCTGGTCACAAGACACACCTTAGCTATCTTGAGGGGGAGTGTTGTAAGTAATTCCTAATGCAGATTAGTTACAGAGAGCTAATGTATGCTCCGATAGAAGTCCTTATGTACAAGACATCATCTAGAGTGTCCGAGCGCGATATCACGAACTAGCGAACAGACAGCTGACAGCGACAGCTGAAGAACACACTCTTGTCTCGACACCAGCCGCCACCCAAGGCTGGTCGTGTAGCGTACCTGTAACCAGCACACCGCACGTTACAGTATCTTCCTTATCGAACCGTGCATACCACGTTCAACAAACACTGCATTACATGACATTGCACATGTACTCGGTACCTCAAGAAACGCACTTTTCCACTCGCGTCCCCACCTCCATGTGGTAGGCGCTAAAACCTCAATTGCCGTGCCAGGGAGAGCATGCTAGGGGGATACGCGGGTTCAGCCGGCAACTGCGATCCGCGGGAGCTACAGCCATCGGGAAGCTATGTACGGCGGGCTTTTAAAAATGATGTATGTACATCAACACATAAATATCCCGCTCGGCTAGTCCGATATTACTTTTCAAGGTTGGGTACTCCGCAAACATTCCCATGTTCAAGTAGCGCATCTTGTATATCATGCGGTATTTGGCAGTGAGGAGGGTGCGGACGCGGATCTGAGATGGTGGCGGGCGTTGGAGCTGGCGGCGGACCGCCGGGAAGCATCACCATGGCAAGACGCTTGCTAGCCGTCGACTAGCTGCATACTGTGGGACTCGTGCCTCCCATAGGGGCAGGGCAAGACGTTACGCAGACCGGAAGAGGGTCGCAGCCAAAGGAGCGACACGGTATGGCGGCGACATCCACAAGATCGACCGCCGCCGGAAAAGAATGCTTTTGAAGGTTTTCCGCATAAATATTTCCGTACCCGGCAGTTTTTGAGGAGCAACGCCTCGATCCGCGGCTTCGACCAACCCCTTCCCCAGTCGGTATCCAGATAGCGATAGGCTGTCTTAGAAAGTGTGTTAAGCGTTATCGCAGTGGCACATTGCTTGAAAAGGCGGCCCCCATCATACACCGTAAACCGTCGGGGGGGGGGGGGTACGGGCGGATTCCGCGCGATCACACAGTTGTTGGAAAAAAAGACGGAGACGGACCGGGGACATGAGAAACTCTGGCGCGGCGGAATGAGCGCCATCCAAACACCGCTTGAAGCATCGACTTCCTTTCCTTCCTAGCCGTCGGAGGGGAAAGGAAGCCTAGGTTATGAGGAGAGCTGCAACGGGCGGAGGAGCAACGGATGTCTCGGGCGGGGATGGGCGTGGATTGAAGTGTACGGGACCGTCGACGACTTGTGCGAGGGTTTTTTCGCTTGCCGTTCCCCCATAGCTCCGGAACGACCGGAGTCGCACAAGAGTATAGGTCAGCTAGGCCCGTCCGGGCTGACCATGTTGGCTGATAAGCGCAGTCGCAACCGCTCGAGGAGGCCGCGCATCGTGGACTAGTGACACATCAACTAGTGACACATCAATTTTCATATTAGCACACACACACACACACACACACACACACACACACACACACACACACACACACACACACACACACACACACACACACACACACAGATCTAAGAAAATAGCTTTATGAATTTGAAAGGGATGAACTGCCAATAGTTAGGACCTTACCCATTATGGACATGTTGGATCAGGTGGTTCACGGCGTAACATGGAGTGGATCCGGATCTTTCCGCGCAAACATGCCATAATTCAAAACCCTGAAACTGCCACGAAATGTATACGAATAGTACGCACATGGTCTCGGATCTACTCAGATTCGTGGGTTCGAACGACCCTACTTGTATTAGCCGGATTCACTCCATGCGGCGCAATCCCTAAGCCTAACAGTCCGTTTCAGTCTGATTCAGGGACCACCCAAAGACAGTAGTCGTTACTAACTCGGTATTATTGTAAAGATTTTTAATTTGAATTTCAATGCTTTTCTACAAGAAGGACGTGCTAGTAGTCACGTCCCTATTGCTTTGCTCGAGGACAATGTTTGTTGTATGTATTGTACTACCATAAACTCCCTACACATATACAATATGCACAATTAGTTGAGCATGCTTCAAAACGCTCTAGTATGATTTCTCGAGGCAGAAAAGCTACGTCGTCCGAGTACGGATGACCGTTACGAGAGAGCCCCATCTGAGGCTACGTGGAGCATACCATACATTGCCGGAGCAAAGTATACCTATTCAAGGCTAGAGCAGTAGAGGGATGTGACATGCGCCGTTTCATTTCATCTTTTCAATTGCATTGACCGTCACACTTAACATTCGCAATCACCCCCTCATTTGCATCTTCGTCTGTGAACTTGATTTGCGTCACCACTTTGCTATAGTCAAACTGCCATAATGGTTTCGGAGCAGTGTTTCTAACAAGATTTTGCTGTCGCGACACGCGTTCTCTGTTGTACCGTTGATTCGAGATGGCAAATGATGGACCCGGTCACTACGTTGTGATTTTGCTCCTTGTCGGAAGTCCCAATGGCTCGGATGTCAAACTCATCCTACAACGTGAACCTCGACCCGGTAAGATTTGGATCCGCGCCGGCTATGTGTTGTCTAACGAGCAGCCTATCGACACCGTTGTACGTGAGCTCTTCGAAAAGAAAGGTTAACCCATGTATGACTGCCGATGATTTGATATTTCTTACGTGGCGAAGTTGTTCGTGTTTCGCTACCCTAAAAAAACATGACGCAACTTGATCACGTTTGCATTGCTTAACTACTAGCGGCTCCTCACGTATCCAGTCACTTGCGCTTAACATCTAAAGTCGAGCAAGATGTATTCTCAATTAACTATGTAGCAATACATACGGTACTTACGTTGTTCCGATTTCGACTACGATGGATGGTTTAATTTTGACGCCTTATGACGGTATATAGTGACTGCTACCAAGTCTAAGCACGACTTACTTCACTCTAGCTTCACATCCAATGCAAGCTTTTCGGACAGCTGTGACTTCTCGACAATTCTTCTTGCTCACGGACTCGACCCCACCCAAGGACTTCATCTTTGTTCCCCGTTTCACCGTTGTAGACTCTACCAAGGTTTGGATGGAGATTCGAGGCTTCATCAATGAGCCGTGTGGAGAGACGCCTACGGGCTTACGCTTGTGAGTTCCACCTCTTGTTACGAACTTCGTTGGAATCAATGTAACCCTGAGTGAGACTCAACGTAAGGCGGTAGTCCAATCGCATGTGCAAAGACTCCAGACAAGTCGAAGGCTGATAGAGACTCGGCAACATGGTAGGTGTGCGTTAGAGTATATGTGCGGGCGCCATGGCTGCACAGAAAAGGCCGTAGAAGCCCGATACAAAGCCCGTATGTACTTCGACCCGAGCCGTGTACCTGCCTTATTGGAATACCAAAAAGCGCGCGGAACACGGCTCGTGATATTTTCGTCCCGCGAGCCATGTACCGGCCGAGCCGTGTTCCTATGAGCGGTATACTATTTTCTTATTCGAATAAAGGCTTAAGTAATATAGTGCTTATGTCGTGGCATGCCTTCATTACCTCGGGCTTATGTTTTCCTCCTTTCTTCTTTTTGCTTGGTGATTTCTGCTGTTTTTCTTGTAAGAATATTTTACTTAAAAATGGCTTTCCTAACCTCCGCTCTTCAAGCACGTTTAGAATCCGATCATCCTGCCACATTATTTTTCCTAAAATATGTCTGTGTGTCTGTCTGTCGGTGCGTCCCCTTATCACCAGCTCGATTGGATTCGGTACTACAATACATGCGAGATTTTTTTGGAAAAATGATCGACTTGGTGTAATTGGGATCGGGATTGGGATACGTCTTTAACTACTGCGCATCGATGAACTATGAGACTTTCTCGCTACGATGGGTTCAAGAGCATTATTTTCGTTATTACAATAAAAATACACAGTGAGACACACAGGGTGTGTGCATAATTACAAAAGATACATAATGAGAGAGAAGAAAGTGTGTTGTGTGTGTGTGTGTGTGTGTGTGTGTGTGTGTGTGTGTGTGTGTGTGTGTGTGTGTGTGTGTGTGTGTGTGTGTGCGTGTGTGTGCGTGTGTGTGTGTGTGTGTGTTTGTGTGTGTGTGTGTGTGCGTGTGTGCGTGTGTGCGTGTGTGTGTGTGTGTGCGTGTGTGTGTGTGTGTGTGTGTGTGTGTGTGTGCGTGTGTGTGTGCGTGTGTGTGTGTGTTTGCGCGTGTGTGTGTGTGTGTGTGTGTGTGTGTGTGTGATGTGTGTGTGATGCGTGTGTGTGTGTGTGTGTGTGTGTGTGTGTGTGTGTGTGTGTGTGTGTGTGTGTGTGTGTGTGTGTGTGTGTGTGTGTGTGTGTGTGTGTGTGTGTGTGTGTGTGTGTGTGTATGCGTGTGCGTGTATCTGTGCGTGTATGTGTGTGAAAAATAAGTATCTGGACTACGGGCCTCTATGGATTATCTTCATGATTACAAAAAAATACAGATGAGAGACATGATGGGGTATGTGTGTATATGATTGCAAAAATACAATGAAGAACGACGGGCACAACTAACTAAGGCTTGAAATATTTGCTTACAAGAAGAACCAGATGAGCACGGACAACTAACTAAGGCCACTCGTAAATAATACAAAAGGGCGGTACATGTAGAGAATACCGAAAAACACGTACCCGTACTTTCGGGACCGAAATCGCGCTCTCGAACGGTACCTGTACCTGTACGGGGCGTCGTGCGACTCGCTTTGCTGGTGAGGTCGAACGGTGGTCATATTGGGTCACCATCCCCACTCAGCCCGACGCAGAACAGGTTAGCAAGTGCCCGTCGAGTAAGGATTAACTGCGTTAAGTGAAACGATAGTGACGCCCTTAGTCCTTGCAGCAAGTGGCCTGGTCAGCGCGCTGTCGGTGCGGCGACGACGGTCAGCACTGACCACGAAGCGTCGCCCCTGTTGGTTTGACTGTTCGTAACAAAGCACGAATCATTTCATTATTTGATCTAAGTTCAACCCACAAACCGCTCGGCTGCGACCTGACCCACTGCGTCAGAACAGATCCCGCCGCAACAGCGCAACCATGACGTGCACGCGTAGGATTGTCATACTGCTGATAGCTGTAGTATTTACGGTTTCAATCGAGGGGACGTTGACGGCCACGCTGCTGCGACGGAGGCACAAGCAAGGGGGGGTACTCGTCGGGGGCGAGGGGGGGATCCCGCCCGGAAGCCCGCGCGACCATGGCGACGGCGACTACGGCGAACTCACAGGCGAGAAATACAACCCCCTCAGCCCCCCGGAGCCCTGCCACACCGTAGAATGCCCGCCGGTGCTGGAAGAACATCCGCTGGCATCTCTGGGTGGCACACTGCGCCGTTACGCGCCCTCGCGCTGGGTCAGCCATATGGCGACCGGAAAGTGGAAGGGCACCGAGAGCGACATCTACAAGTCAACCTTCCTGGTAAGCACAGCGCAGCACAGCAGGACACGAAGCATGTCTTTTATAGCCCTAGGCAACAGCTCCTGCCATGAAAGATATTTGAACACTGTTGGCGTTGTAGACGTCACAATTGAGTTGGTATTACGTTTCGGAACACAGGCGCCTTGTGGGTTTGTTGTTGTTCTTTGTTTTATTTGGTTGTTCACACCTTATCTTGATCATTTGTATCTCTGCTTGGGGTCATACCACAGAGGGATAGGTATGCGTGCGTAGCTGCGTGCGCGCGCGCGTGCGTGTGTGTGTATGTGTGCGTGTGCGTGTGGTTTGACGGGTGACTAGATTTCTCTCAACCTACCCGTCAAACATAACTGTCGTGTCTCTGTTGGCTTTTATCATGCATCTAACTAGCTAAACACCAGCTCAGAGCTGTTATGCATGTGTGTGTGTGTGTGCGTGTGCGTGTGTGCGTGTGTGTGGCTATTCGCTGTGACTATATTACTCTCATTCCACGACCATTAAGTTAATCAATGATATCTCATTTGGATATATTCACTGAATCGATCAGGCAAGTGAGGACTGACAGCAGTCGTACGTGCTTTTTATGTATGTTACAGAAAATGGTGAACTACATACAGCACGACAATTTCATGGAGCACAAGCTGCCCATCACCACGCCCATAGTGGTTCAGATATCCGTCGACCTTGTGGAGCGCCCTGGCAGCTACCCGCCGTCCATGTCTGTCGGCAACATGCGTGGCTTCTGGGAGATGTTCATCTACCTCCACTCTTCCGTCCAGGCACGCCCTCCCCCCTTCCCCCCTTCCCCCTGCCTTGACAATCAGCATAGATACGTTCAGACGATTCGCTACATTCGGCTTTGTGAGTAATGGCATCAAGAAATGAAAGGCACGTCTGCGCCATTCGCGGGGAATGGGGACTGTCCTTGTTTCTGTTGTGATGCGGTGGCGTGAGAAAGGGAGACGGAAGTGGTGCCACGGCTTTGTCATCCGTTGGTGGATTTTTGGAGCCAGCACCTGCAGGGCGTGGGTCTGTGTCAATGTGTATACCCTTTGTTGTGGGGACAGAGAGGGAAGGGAGGGTTGGGTTAACAAAAGGGGGGGATGTATTCAAGTAGTTTTGCCGTGATTTGGGGCTGTGTAGTACCCTTTGTTCAATTGCTTGTAGCTGTTTCCCCCCCCTCTCTCTAAAGTGCTTAGATTCTCGTGACAGACAGAGTCGGAGTCGTTGTACTTTAGCCGTGAAAGGGAGGTTGTATGCTTGGCTTTGCTTCCGGGTGAGTCTTGGGGCATTGAGAGCCCGTTGAAGAGGGTACGGAATGGAAATGTGTGTTTGTTGTGGAGCATTAGTTTTGGATGGGCAGGAGAGTCCGTTGGTCTGAACGAGCTTGTTCTCACATGGATTTGCCCTACGGGTGGTGAGCATTGAGACTTTATGATTGGATTCAGATGTGGAACATTGTACTATAATATGCACCAGCGTCAACATCTACAATGAGAGAGAGAGAGAGAGAGAGAGAGAGAGAGAGAGAGAGAGAGAGAGAGAGAGAGAGAGAGAGAGAGAGAGAGGAGCGAGAGAGAGAGAGGGGGGGTGGGGGTGTCACAACAAAAAAGTATTGGCTTGGCTCGACTTTTTCATATGATTTGGGGCTTTACCAGTAATTTGCACGATTTTGTGGCTCGCAGTGCTGTGTGGCTAGATCTGCAGCATCTGTGTCGGGATATGGTGGCTGCGGGGAGATTCTGTCTTCGATCGGCTCTGTTACCTTACTTGGGTCTGGGGTGGAGGTCGGGCACGAACAAGCGAGTCTCCGTACTCGATTTGTTTTTCAGAAGTGTGACTTGCGGAAGGGGGTGGGACGGTAGCAGCTTTGGTATCAGTGTGTGCGAGGGCAATATTTATGTGAGAACTGAAATGTTCTTGGGAGGACGTGTGCGTGTGAGAGAGAAATGTAGTGTCTATGTGTGTGTGTGAGGGAGAGGGAGTTTATTTGTTTGTGAGTGTGTGGGGGAGGGGGGAGAGGGGCGTGGGCTGACGAGGGTCGAGGGTGGTGTGACGTGCAGGACGACCCGTACGCGGAGCCGACCGAGCTGACCATGAATCTGCGCGAGTGGAACCCCAGTGGCGATGACGAGTATCTTGCCGTGTTTCGTTGGCGGTCTGAGGACGGCAACGGCTCTGACGCCAAGCAGATGTTTGTCACCCTGCGCTCGCGGCTCGAGGCGGCGCTGTCGCAGGTGAGCCACAGCGCGGTGCCGCAATCGATGCAGAAGTTTTACTACGCCATCTACGGCAGCCCGGTGGACCGGGTGGAGGAGATCTGGATCCCGGTCAAGGGGCGCGCGCTGCTGAACTCGGCGTGAGAGTAGATGGATACTTGTGTGTTTTGACAGCCGATGCAGCTTGTGTATAAATCGCTATGGAAAAGAAAGGAAATGACGATGAGAAGCAGTGCGGGAGTGGGGACTAGGGGTGCTGCTGGGCTGTTTGTCTCTGCGAAGTATGGGGTATTTTGAGAGCGACAGAATGCGGACCACGATTGTGGTCTGTGATTGTAAAGTGACGGGGTTGCTTGGTGTGTGGATGTTGACATCGAGAGCATTACTTCATCAGGCAATCTCACCTTGTTGCGCATGGCAGCGGATGCTTCGGAGAAACATGAGCAATTGTTTTCTGAGGGTGGGGGTGGAGTGAGGATGGGGGGCTTGCCTCTCCTTCAAACTGTTTTGATGATTTTAAGGGGGTGATACTGTGGGAGAGGGGTGACAACGTGAGCAGGACAATATGCAGTTGCATATGATTGTGTCGCGGATTGGTCGCTAATCACTCTCTCAGCTGCATCTCCGACTGCAGCAGAATTGACTTATGTTAGCAGTCTGCGAAGAGGCAAACTGCCACCCTGGTTTCGGAGCAGGACACGTATCAGAGCCGGGAGGGAAACCGGGAGGGGCGCGTGGTGGTGTCTCGGTTTGATCGCTATATAGATAATGTGCATATATTTGACGATATACGGAACCGCTGATTTACCGACAGACACCAACTCAGTTTCTCTTTTTAATTACATTCAAGTGATAATGCTTAAAACTAGACATCTCCAATGTCTCTCTTTTAACTGCACTTCCGGTCTATGCTGCAACAAAATTGATTTGTGTTTGCAGTCTGTGAAGAGGCAAACTGCCACAACAATGTGGTGTGAGCAAAGAAATAAGACAGTAACAAGTCTCCTAATGTCGGGCTTTTTAACTGCAAGCGGCTTGCATTCGCGGGACCGGGTCAAGGTGAGAAGGGTGGCTCGAATTGAGAGGATGCTGGTCCTTTTAGGTTTCATCACGAAGAAAGAATTTTATAAACTATGCGGTTTCTAATTTCAGAAATGAGGATATACATATTGTAAGCAAGATAATAATTGTTTTTTTTTTCTGTTTAATGAAAGCTTTGCAAGAGGAGGCAAATTCACGGCATCTGTGTTTCTTGCGAGCAGTATATCGCCATCACCACGATTGCTGCGCCGTGGTATGACACGACATGCAGTGCGCATGCTCTTTTCAAAATATGCATTGATGATTGGAACCTCCAATTTGGAGAGGCTGGCGGAAACATTGAATTGTCGCAATATTGTGTATTCCAGGAATAAAAGTGGAAGATGTATGGTTGTCACGACGACCCGCAAGCAAAATCGCCCCGAAATTTCGTCGTCTCATTATTGGAAAGGTGGATTGTCATTGTCAGATTGCGTAATATTGTAATTGTCAGATTTTTGTGAGTCAGCAGTTGCTGCAATCGTCATGTTTCAAAATGTGACGAGTTTAATTGTATGATTAGGTTAATTGTAGTGAGATAACAAAAGTATTCGCCATGCTTAATGATGGAAAAATGAAAGGACATATCTTTTTATGAGCGCATTGGCGGGTTATCAAAAGTCAAACAAACGAACAACCGCCTAGCATCATCTCTGCTTGGCGCGTGAGGCAATGCATTTCATTGTTTTTGGACTGACAGATGTTAACATCCTAGAACGCCCGGGCCCAAAGGACTTTGTAGTACGCATGAGGTCAGTAACTTGTCGGCTTCATCACCCGCTCGATAGACTTCCCATAAATACCTGCGCAATGATACATCGGTAACCGCTCCAATAATATAAAATCCAAAATATGGAGCACCTCTTTTAAACATGAATCAGAGCGACGAAAGGTATCAACTGTTACGATGATAATTATAGTTTTTCCCATTGGAGGCCTATCAATACATATTAGTAACCTGCCCATCAACATTGGCATTATTGTATTTATTTATGGATGTTTCGCGCTGGCAATCTTCGCATTCGAAAATTCGCGCAATTCATTCAGATTCAACGGCTGTCTCCTGAGAGTACAATTACCCCCAACCCGTTTCCATATCGTTTGTGCGGATGAATACTTCTCGTTCGTGTGTTGTCCCCGCCGCGGAAGCGTCACCATGCTTTATCTACCATGTGTACATTGCATTCTTCAGCAACCATTAATTAACTCATCTACCGTGTTATTATGATACCAGGCTCCAGTTTATTTGACGAGATCAAAATCCTTAATTCATAATTAAATTAATCTTACAAGAAAAAGCAACGGAGACCACCAAGCAAAAAGAAGAAAAGAGGAAAAAACCTAAGCCCGAGGAACAGGAAGGCATGCCACAGCGTCAGCACAGCCCTCCTGAAGAGCGTCGCGGAGATAGGAACCCAGAGTACCATGAAGAGCAGCAGAAAGACGTTGCATGAATTCACGGCGCACATCCCCCCAAAAAACGCCGAAAAGGAACACAAGTAGTTCGACGAACGAAATGTTACATACGGACATAACCGTCCGAGCGCAAAGAACGAGAGTCAACAACACCCATGCCATGGAAGCGACGAAATGCCATGCGATCAACCAACTCAGCCGCCAACCGGCCCCCATTCTCCTTAGCGAAGGGATAGTAGTCATGAACCGTCTGAACCGAAGGCGTGCCACGTAAAGCGGAAGTGCGGAGGTCCGCATTAAGTTTGCCCTCTATTCATAATCATGGCGTGTCGTGCAATTTGGGGCATGTACACGACGTGGCGATATGATAGGGAAAGAAGACGAAGCCTGCTTGTCACATAACGGCCAAACTAATAAGTAGCATCCGTTAAAAACACGTCGAATGAAGTACAACAACTAATAGAAAACATGTCAGGAATAAGAAAGTTGTCGCTACTCAGTAAGGGAGGGGCGACCAATAGCGGCTGGTAATTTGATATCATCACTACCCTTATAGCGAATAGCTGTGAGTGATCAATCCTCGAGCACCAGTAGTGTGATAAGTGTATCATAATGAATGTGGCCGCCGAAGATACCGGCATTTACGACTTCACGCGCCTCCGACCACTATCCTTACCTGGTAGAGATTGATGACTGCAAACGCAGCTGAATCATGAGGCGATATACAGATACGTCGCCGGTCAATCACTGTGACACAGGGAAGTCGGCGGCAAAATAGAAGTTGTTTTCCGTCAATTTACAAAATATCGTCCGGTAGAGCTGCAGCGACACGCTCTCTTTTCTTTTTTGAGGATCGAAAACAGAGCGCTACAGTGCGGCTGTCGTGAACGAGCAGCAATGCTCCGGACTCTTGGGAGGGAAGGTGGGAGAAGGGGCGCCGGGGGCAGGTAAGAACTGAGAAGTAGCCAAATTCAACTTCTAAGTACGGCCATCCGCCGATAATAAGAAAAGTCTCGTGGCTTGCCGGCGGGCTTGGAAGACATAGCGATACACTTGGAAAAAGAAATGGGAGAGGGAAGGAGGGGGGGCATCCTGCTGGGGGTTGGTGCTACTGTACTTTTAGCGTTTGACCTAGCGCTATTACGGTTTAAAAGTAGGGTTTAATTACGGTACGCCCGAGCGTAGTCCAGCTTGTGGACGATGGCGAGGACGAGGGAGGCGATAAAGGCGAAGAAGCTGCGCACGGTGTTGCCGATAACAAAGAGCCCAAACTTGCGCTTCTTCTTCCCCTGCTGAATCGCCGTCTCGTATTGCTCCTCCCTCAATTTCTTCGTTGCTGCTGTCCAGCCGAACTTTTCGACATCAGCGCGCCCCTCCGCCGCGATCCGCGCGCGCAGCTGCTTATCCTCCACCAGCAGTCGGGTCTGCGCCACCATCGACTCGTAGTCATTGGACTTGTACATTAGCGCAGTTTCGCCCGGGCGCGTGATGATATCCAGCAGCCCACCCGCCGCTACCGCCACAACCGCCAGCCCCGACGCCATCGCCTCGAGCGCCACGAACCCAAGCGTCTCACTCTCCGACGGCATCATGAAGATGTCCGCGCTAGCGTAAGCCTCCGATAGCTCCTGCCCTTTGATCATGCCCTAAATTCCAAAGCATCCGTAAAATTAATAATTCTGAATACAGAGAAATCGTGGAATCATCGATCAAAACAAACAATATAACATAAGATGAATAATAAAGTCCGACGAATACCGTGGACGAAATAAAATCAGATATCGCCGGTTGCTGAATCCAATGTTTACATAGCGACTAAATCCTAAAATTTTAAAAAACTGTAAAAGTTTGAGACTGAGATAATGAACGAAATCGACGGTTCACATAAAGCGTATTTGGGGAAAATAAAACTTATCAGCCGATCCCAAATTGTAAATATATATGGCCAAATTTAGCAGCCGGTCAGAATGTCAAAGCTCGCAGGCTAAATATTTCCGTACATTCTACAGTGATTGCGGGAAATAATTCCCAACAATGAAGGCCGCCCATACTTAATTCAATTTTTCACAAGAAAAAGCAGCATAAGCCACAAACCAAAAAGGAGAAAAGAGGGGAAAGCCTAAGCCCGAGGAACAGGAAGGCATGCCACAGCACCAGCACTGACCTCCTGCCTAGCATCGCGGAGATAGGAACCTAAAGTACTACGAAGAGCAACAGATATTTAATAATTCGACCTTTCTGGATTTAGTGTCATCAAGTAAAGATAATCACGTGAAGCACAAGCATAACCCCGAACACATCAATCAAGCCCTATTACAGTAACAGAAGCATGTTCTTATATCCTTTCTATCCGACAGCGTGCACGAGAATGAACAGGAAGGCCAAACAAAAGGCGGGGTTTCCAATTAAAACACCCGTTACCAATCGAGTCTTGAAGGTCATGTACTCGCATGCCACACACATATGCGAGTTGATGAGCACGGTACCGACAAAAGGATAAAACAAGCAAGTGGCCCCGTCGCGTTTCCCGGGTGTATGTCGCTAATCACGTCTGATCACTGCGAGGTCCGACTTGCTCATAATCCGTAAGGCAGGGTGGATGGCGCGGGGCAGCAGCTCACCATGAACTTCACGTTCTCCATCCCTGCGAAGTGCTCCTCTAGTTCGACGCGTGAGGGGCCGTCGCCGACGAAGGCGAGACGCACGTTGGGGATTTCATCGCAGACCTTCTTCAACACGTCCAGGTTTTTCTCTGTGAAGGACAGCGCCACGGAAGCAACCGCGGGGGTCAGCTCACAGTCGACTCCCGAGAAAATAAAACACTACACCATTTCCACTAGCGCGAGAAAACTGAAGCTTGCATTTATAGCCAATGATTATATCAAATTGACCTTCGGCCGAATTGAAATTCCATGTCACTATTCAAAAAATGAATCGTATACCTTAATGCATATCATACATTGCAGTAATTATATCAGAAATAGTATATTCAGCAAACAATTCAACGGCTTACAAATAAGTACTTATATCATACTTACTTACATAATTTGATTACACTCATCATTCAATGGTGAACTTGGCACAGGAAGTTATGGCAGGGTTGTCGCTCACCTGCGCCCAGCCGGCCCACATACACAAGCAGAGTGTCGTCCGGGTTGCCGTTACTCATCCGGCTACGCATCTCCATCGACCTAAACTTTGGGTTAAACACGTCCGTGTCCACACCGCGCTGCCACACCTCGATGTTGTTCTTGCACTTCATCACAGACAGCTCGTCCTGCGAATCGTCGAGACACAAGCAAAGCAGTTCGTAAAGAGCCCGTCAGAAAAAGTTCTTCAAATCCACCAACTGTATGCATACCAATATAATTTAGCGGTATAGATGCCAGTGGTGCAACGAGAGAGGGAGATAGAGAGAGGGGAGGTAGAGAGAAGGGGAAGGGAAGGGGGGAGAGAGAGAGAGAGAGAAAGGGGGGCGGGGGGGGGGGGGGGGGGGGAGAGAGAGAGAGAGAGAGAGAGAGAGAGAAAGAGAGAACGAGCGTGTGTTAATTGAACAATCCCGGTGTACGTGTGTGTGTGTGTGTGTGTGTGTGTGTGTGTGTGTGTGTGTGTGTGTGTGTCTGTGCGTGCGTGCGTGCGTGCTGGCACGCGTCATAAATGCGCCAGTAAATCTTGTACAAGCGCACTCGTGACGTGCGTTGAATCAAGAGGGTGTGAGCACGTCAATGGGGGTATATATGAACGATCACGTGTGTATATATGTCAGGTGCCAGGACAGTTAACGGAGAAGCTCGTGTAAACATTCGCGCCTTTGGAGATGGGCAATTGGGTATATATGAAGAAAATGCACATGCACAGGTTTTGTTCGCGAAGGTGGACTTATTCACTTTTGCAATTTCGGATCTCTCTTTCTTTCTCTCTCTATGTGTGTGTCTGTATATGTGTGTGTGTGTGTGTGTGTGTGTGTGTGTGTGTGTGGTATGAAAGTTGGCAAATGCCATTAAGGGAGGATGCCTACAAGTGTGGACGAAACTACATGAGAGCATTTCAAGAATACATATGTGGGTAACTACACAGGTCCGCTAACGCGTCCGTGGGTGCGTGTGTTTGTGTGTGAGAAAGAGACAGAGGGGGTTGCATATGTTTCAATTGGATGTGAGCGTGTACTAAATCGGAGTGGCCGTGCAACAGGTGGAATGCATTAATTCACAAGATGAACGTGTAGGGTTTAGGGTTTCGCGCATGCATTCTGTCGCTGTCTCTGTGCGGGTAACACTCTTATACGCGGACAACTCTAAGAGTGCGCGCGTGCGTGCGTGTGTGTGTGAAGCTCGGGAAGGAGGGGTTGCATACGTGTGTAGTATCGTACACATATCAGTAACAAAGTGTATGTACATAAGTGCAAGCATGGGCAAGTAGGAGCAGGGACAGGAAGAAATAGACGAGAAAGGAAGGGATGGCACCTTCATAATCTTTGACGTGACGAGGGTGAGGTCGGCGCGACGGGTGCACCATCTGATGATGGACCACATTGGGGCGACGAGGCCGCTCCAGGTGTAGCGAGGGATGTAGTGCGGCACGTGGGTGTGGTATGACACCACCAGCGGCGTGCCGAGCAGACGGCTGTAAAGCACAGCCGCAAAGACGATAATACCGGGGCAGGAGACGTGGATGACGTCGGGACGCATAATGAGGAGGTTCCAGAAGACGCGCACTGAGAGGCCGATGGAGAGCAGTAGCGTGGGGGAGTTGTAGAAGGGCAGCCGTAGGCCCAGCACGTTCAGCACCTGTCAAGCAGGGGTGTGTGTTATAGAAAAGACAGAGAGAGAGAGAGAGAGAGAGAGAGAGAGAGAGAGAGAGAGAGAGAGAGAGAGAGAGAGAGAGAGAGAGGGGGGGGGGGGGGTTGCAACCAGATGGAAACCTAGGTTGCTCCTGCTGAAAAAAAAAATGACCACAGAAAATCGCATCACTAGATGGAATTAAATGCAGATCTCCTCAGCGTGTGACCACTCTCCAGCCCCCCCACACACATGTGAATGCAGTCACCGATCATACCAACATCCATAAGAATGTACACCATTGTTCTGACGTGTAACAAATGCGATAACCAATGACAGGAGACAGGGTGTCTACTAAAAGTGATGTGGGCACACGTTGCTGTCCCCCGTATTAGCGAGAGCAAGCACACCGCGGTGGTCAATCCCCACGGTTACAGGTGATAGTATACGATATCAAGGGGTGATCGGTATGCACGTGAGAGGAAGTTCTAGGAATGGTGACGGTGACGAGGGAAAAGTCGAAGTTGAATGAAAGCTACGAGAACCTTTGAGTGACGCGATGGTGTTGGGGAATAGCCGGCGATGAGTAGGAAAAATGATGGTTGGGGGATATGAGCAGTAGGATGGATGGGAGATGAGTGCGTGTGCGGGAGGAGGGAAGCGAAGGGGTGCGCCAAGGGTATTCATTAGAGGGGTACCTTTGCCCCAAAGTACTCGCGCGGCGGGTTGGGGTCGGGCGTGACCACCAGCACCTCGTCGCCCTCGGCGCGCAGGCATTTAATAAGGCACTCGAAACGGTTCTTCATGCCGCTGATATGACTGAATGGGGAGGGCTCCACAAACAACGCCACTTTACGCGGGTTCATGACCGCAAGCTGTTGCTGCTCGCTCGGCGAGATCGGGATCGCGACGGCGCTGGTCACCGAACGGCGGCTGGAGCGGCGGGCGACAATCCCGCGACGCACGCTCCTTCCCAGTTCTGACCTCATGGGCCGAGACGAGAGACGCCTCGCGCTACTTCCACAGGCGAGACCCGACATCGAGGGCGCCCTCACGGTCACCATCGCTGCAGCCGGCTGTTGCTGTGTCTGCTTTGGGTCTGGGCAACGATTCGAGGAGCGACGGGAATGTTCGTGAGTAGTTGTACGTGTATACGGTAAACACATTGGGTCACAGAGAGCGCCCCCGTCGAATACAGCGCAGCTTAGAGTGGAGTCGTGTCAGCAAGGCGAATCAGCGAGGGGAAAAATAGAGGAAGGACATGGCATTCTGAAGCAGACAAGGGTGCTAGGCATTCAAGACGGCGACATTGCCGCCAAAATCGCGCGGCGTACATCGGTTTGAGGGTCGTTCTAGAAGATGACTGCGTCACCATACTGTAATCGATTGGATATGCAATATCGCAATTTTACAGTATCTTTGATATCAGCAAACCGTCTGAAGAGAGAGTTTTCGAGGCACATGGGGCGTGACCGGCCAGAGGTGGAAGCATACCTGCACCCCGTCAACGATAGCGGGCCCGATTGGTTTCCAAATGGTTGGCGCGTGCGGACGGTGCGCTGAAGGTTGTTGTGAAGTGGAGGTGCCGGCTGTGAGAGGTTGGGCAGAGGTGATGGTCCCGGGCCGATGATGAGATCTAATAATCAAAAGCGCGCGCTACGCCGGGCCGGGCGTACCGTTATTGCCGGAAAATCTTTGTTGGCCGTTGAATATCCCTCTCGTGATTTGATTCGACTTTACGAGGATATTCTAGTGTGGCCCTCGTGCGGGTGTTCCCAACTACCAAAAGTTCCATAGTACCCCGCTTTGCCATGGAATCTATACGATGTACTATATTTGGTCACGCGGAATAATACAATCGTATATTCGGTCAGCAGCAGTATATTCGATTCAATATTCCCCGCCCGCGGTCGCACTTGGATCAGTACGGTACGTTTTGACGAATGCCAGGCATGATGAGGCGAAAATGATATAACAGTATTAACCTGCCTGTGACTAAATGGCATTGTCCCGCGTATGCATGTCTTTCGCCTGTATTACACTCCTCCATAAAACATAAGCTAGTCAAGAACACGGCCCCCCTTCTCATCACGTCAAGCAAGACGACACCCAGGTACCACCCAAGTGCAGGAGAGCCGGGAAGCAAGCATGTAGCCGTTATTCGGTATGGTTAGACATGAGTTTAATGCGAGTGTTGTCGGTGGACTTTGTCGAATAATTAAGCCCATAAATTCCCATGAAATTGTTTGAACTACACACGTCGTTATGAGCGCCACTCTTGGGCATTGCTGAGGCGCTCATACCAAGATGCATATTACTCAGTGTTCACATAACCGTATTTTGGGGGACTTGTTGGAGGGGGTTTGCAGGCGTGGGTGCCGTGTTCAATGCGCGAGGTTTAGTTTGCGGGTGTGTGACTGGAGCATGGAAGTTCACGCCGCATGCACGGGTGATGTATTTGGAAAACAAGCCATTAAAAGCCCACATTGCGCAGGTTTGGATGAACACTGCACGATGTAGATAGGCGAGGGCGATTGACTTTGGTGAGGGCCGAGGACCAACTTGGCCATTTGAGACGCATCGCGTTGACGGTGGTGTTTAGAATGCTTGGGCACATGCTTGTGCCAACCACACCTACCCCACGCATGACACAAGTCGGGAATTAGGCTTTCAAATTAGTAGGAATAAAGAATTGGTAAATAAACATGTGTCGAAGAGCCCCGCACAAACCGCCTCATGAGGTAAGCCGAATTCGACGGGTGTTGCTTGGCACTTCGGCTTATCTTGGTTGGAACATTGCGAATACTAGAATAATTCACCGAAATTTCGTTTGTAAATATTTGAACTCAGGGATATTCAAATACTAGGGTTATGTGTGTTTTACGCGCATTGAAGTGACGCATCCAACGGTACTTGTCTGAAAAAGTTTTGACCTTAATTGAGCAAGTTATGATTGTTTGAACATTGTGGCGGAACGCCGCTTGCCCTTGGGTTGTGCGCATATCGGTGGTAAATATACATACGTTATTTCGTGCGTTTGCCCCACAGCGGCATGGATAACACCTCCTCCCTCCGTCGCCTATGCATCATATTTGCGCGACCGTCGCATAAGCATTCATATTGCGGCGTTGTGCGCCCGTTACTCTTTTCGTCTAACCGACACGGCGATTGTTTGAGCGAGCGTGCCGCACGGGTGCGGGCCCGTTAGTGCTCGAAATCGCCCCCCCCCCCCCCCCCCCCCCCCCCCCCCCCCGTATTTCTCGTCGCACTTCATACTGGGTGCCAAAGGATTGCCCAGGATTTCAGGAGATTTATCAGTAAATTCGACGCCTATTTATATATTTACGAAATACTGTCCGGACTTTTGCGGAGGAGTGTAGTACTCACTATCTGGATCCATTATCACAATAGCGGTGAAAACCAGGGTTGCGATGAGGTGGATTTTCAGGTTATCGGTTCAGGCTGAATTCAGTCCAGCCTGAACTGAACTGAGTTCAGGTCACCTAAGCAGCTCTGAAGTATCTTCAGCCCGAATTAAGCCTTGAAGTGCGCTTGAAGTGTCTTTGAAATGCCTTATAATATTGGAAGGTTTTTATTTTAAGATGTACAGACTAGGGGCGGCGTATGGCCACACTACACCTCCACGATGTGTTTTTTTACCAAATATCATAATATCACGCCGAGAACCATCCATACAACCATATGATATTTGGTCGCAACAGTATTTGACTAGCTACTACAAAATGAGCTCGGTTTATAGGTAGTCTTTCGTCAGAAGTGAGGCAACATATATATGTGATAGTAGCATATAACGATAATATAGGGCGCCAGCGCGAGGGCTCGTGTGTGTGTGTGTGTGTGTGTGTGTGTGTGTGTGTGTGTGTGTGTGTGTGTGCGTGTGTGTGCGTGCGCGCGCGCGTTTGTATATTCGGTGTGTGTTCTGATTTTGTATTGTGCGTTGTGTGTACATGTATGTGTGTGTACGTGTACATGGATTCATGCATTGTATGTGTGTGCGTAACTGCGTATGCGTGTGTTCATGTATCGTGTGCGTGTGTGTGTGTGTGTGTGTGTGTAGAGAGAGAGAGAGAGAGAGAGAGAGAGAGAGAGAGTGTGTGTGTGTGTGTGTGTGTGTGTGTGTGTGTGTGTGTGTGTGTGTGTGTGTGCGTGTGTGTGCGTGTGTGTGTGTTAAGGCTAGGGATCAGTCGTCGATGCATCGTCCATAGTATCATCATCACCTGGTGATAGTGCCATCGATGTGATAGGTTGTGACATCGACATCGACACGATGACAGTAGTGCTCGCATCAATGCCATCAATTATCAAAACAATTGTAAAATATTGATTATTTAAGCCCGATGTATCGATATATCGTCCCAAATATGGAGACATTGGCGATAATATCGGCTTAAATTGCCATCGATGTCAGCATCTCAAACTATCAACACCATCAACATCAACAATCCAAGATGTATCAATACCATTAACACCGACGTTGCAAAATATGAGCATTACCATCAACATCGACAAAATTCACTTGATCCCTAGCCTTTGTGTGTGTGTGTGTGTGTGTGTGTGTGTGTGTGTGTGTGTGTGTGTGTGTGTGTGTGTGTGTGTGTGTGTGTGTGTGCAATCATATGACATAAAGTCTTCACATACTCGCATTACCACTAATATCTTTTGTCATCGCGCACTTCTTAGCTCTTCGCAGTGTTCTATATCAATTATAGCAAAACATATGTTTTTATAAACGCTTAGTTACCTTATGTATTAATGTTTCGCAATAGCTTAATGCATCGAGCACATAGCGATGCGTACCGGGATAAAAGAATGGCGTCGTGATTATTCTGTAATTATGTATGCTTATTATTTCAATTTTGATTATCCATACCGTCGATTTGCTGCATGGCAAAACCCTACACCGCTAGCCCCTACCTACATAACATTCCGAGTCAACAGAAAATTCAGTTTATTCGTGATGCGACAGTCCCCGAAAACTCAGGCCGTCGCAGCAAAATCAGCTCCTCCCTCTTCATAAATCTCTTTGGCCCACGAACTACCGCCCTCGCACATGATCTCCTCACATACCGCCTCGCAACAGAGCTCACCACCGCATAGAGCGGTTCTTCGCCGACCCATGCCATCCAGATCGAGGACCTCTCGGAACCCACACAGTTCCTCCGGTTTGCGGACGCCCTCCAACCAATGGACGTGCCCACCCCGATCGAGGATCACCCCTCCTCCTTCTCGGTCGATATCCTCCACCTGCCCAAGAACCCCATTCATTCACAAGCAAGACCTCTAAACATCCAGATCTCACCAAATACATGTCATATTGCAGTACCCCCACCCATTAAGTTCATATCATCACCATCACACCTCCTCATGGTGCATGGGACGTGGCCTCATGCCTCACCACTATCGTCATCCAGTCACAACAATCCCTCTCCCTCCCATGCATCGCTGTTGACAGCGCCACCCCCCCTTCACACTGGTTGTCCACACTCCTCTACCCAAACTGCACGTGAATATATCAGCCTCCACTCCCAATCACACCAATTTCCACCCTTCTTCTTTGACCCCACACGCTACATCTCCCTCCAAAAAATGCCCGACGGCTCCTTCTACCGCTCCCACCCCCACCCCCTCCCCCAACAACACCACTAGCATCCAAATATCCCTTCCCACGGAAATGTGCTGCATACTTCTCTCCACGAACGGAACTGCCACCACCCCCCTCAAACAAACAATTCGTCACCGCGGCTCACACATTCACGCCAAATGCACACTCAACATCAATCCACATCACTACTCCACCTTTGGCATGGCCCGACTCTCGGACCATATCTTCACCACCACACCATTACCACCACCCCTCAACATCTCCAAACACAAAAACTTGTTTTGCAACCCCCCCCCCCCCCCCCCCCCACTCTTCTCCTCGTATGGACCCGCCACCTTTTGGATGTCGATACTTGCACCAAGTGGAAAGCCCGAGACCTCCGACATGGTCACCGACGACGACACCCCCTTCGACCTCCACTCGCTCCCCGACACCCACCTCTCCTTCACAACCCGAACCCTATTCCCAACCTACCTCAAACCCTGAAACCCTCCCGGAGACGCTACTCCACCTTCACGGAACCATCCGCCGCCCACACTCCCACCACCACTCCTTCCTCCTCCTCCCCCGAGCCTCGCACAACTGCCACCAACCCCACTCCCCTCCCCGCCATCACCGAGGACTCCTCCGGACCCATGAACTCCTCCTCCACCCCCCTCACACACACCACATCCGAACCGCCCCGCAAAAGAACCTCCCTCGTCCCCGTCAACCCACCCCTCCCACACGCAACCGACTCAACCACCACATCACCCCCCCACCCCCCTCATTTGACCCAACCCCACTATCGGACGACCCCATGGACACCTCACACAACCCCCGCCCCCCTATCGACCCCGCCCTCAAATCTGCCCCCCCCCCCCTATTAGAGTTGGGAACGGATAGTTACACGGAGGTCGTGCCGGCCCCACAAGGGGGTCGGTGTGGTGACTAGAGAAGTGGGAAGAGAGAGATGGCGGCCGGCGAAGACACCGGTACGGCCGGCCGACGGCCACTAATAGGGAATAGAGTACCGCTAATATCATAACACTAAGTACTAGAATGACAAATAGCTACCTTGTACATAAGCACTAGGCAACGGGATGCTAGTGCTAACACCCCCCCTCAAGGTAGCCGAGGCCTTGACGTCGTCCTAGCTTGCGTTGAAGAAGGTGCCATCTTGGTCGAAGGTGTAGTGCTTTTAGCGTGTGTCTCAAGCCGGGTAGGTGTAGCGACATGCGCTCACAAGAACGTGCCGCTACCGGCGAGTTGCCGATATGAAGCGGTTCCAAATGTACTGCGTAATGTACTATTCTGAAATATAGCGGGAAAAACTGTCCACGGGCGAATTAGCCGACGCATGAGAGCGACCGGCGAGGAAGAAGCAAAGCCAACAAGGTTGTTAGGAGCGTGTAGACACGCAAAGGCATAGACGGCGCTCGTGTTGACTCCCCCCTTTCGCCGTGGGAAAGTTAAGCTCCTCGCTAAGTAAGGTGAACGTTGCGGCATTGCCTCGGGAAAAAAATATAATAACAATTAAAGTACGCACGGGCCGAATTTTCGCGGGTCGGTCTTTAAAAATCAGATCCGGTCGAGAGTATCGGTAGGCTGAAAGCCAGGTGAGACTGAAAGCTGGGTGGGGCGAACGTGGCGCCGGGCGCTTTAAACACGCTCTTCTCCTTTTTACGTGGGAGATGGTAGGTTAGTCGCGGACAACCAGCTCGAAGGCGAAGCGTGGTGTGGGTTGGACGATGAATTACTAGCGTGGCGCCGAGCGCTTTACACACGCTCTACTCTTTTTTGCGTGGGAGTAGGTAAGACTAGCGTGGCGCCGAGCGCTTTACACACGCTCTTCTCTAGTGTAACTTGGTGGAGGGCCCATAACATGTAAGAGTTGGGAACGGATAGTTACACGAAGGTCGTGCCGCCCCCACAAGGGGGCCGGCTGTGGCGACTAGAGAAGTGGGAAGAGAGAGATGGCGGCCGGCGAAGGCACCGACAGGGCCGGCCGACCACCACTATGTGGCGGTTAGCCTCGTCAAGCTAAACGCTAGCACAAATCGTTCTAATCTGTTTAGTTCTGTCGTTGCAAGATGGCAAAATGATGTTGTCGAGAGGCGATGGCGAAAGATGTTTCACTACTGTATTTAAGCAGTAAATGTTGTAAGTGAACAAAGGAATTGTTAAATGGTTCTCTCACCTCCCTCTACTGCACTGGGCTTGAATAGGTCTCTGCCTAGATTGTCTACGCTTGCAAGCTACGCTTACGTGTCAGGCGTTAGGGCTGTCTAACCGTCGTCATCTGTCCTGAGACGCGGCCTGCCTAGCATTGGGTTTCACGACGCGGCTCCTTCTGCATCGAAGAACTCGCTCTGGCGCGTCATCTGACTAGTTAGATTAATTATGCATATCTGTACGTACCGGGAGGTAATGGTCGTACTGTAGCATCATCACCTTAATGAATATTGCAGTAGCGACGTACCCACGTGTATACGTCCATCCTTTGGAAAAGCACGAATTAGAATATGTAACGAGTACCTGTACAATGTCCTGCAATGTACTGTTGCAGGATTGTACTCGTCACACTCGTACCCTCCCCCTCTTGACGAATCAATGAGGCTGCCACGAGGCAGACCTCCGTGGTTCTTAGCTCCTTTACTGAAGCAGTTACTCGGACTCAGGAATGCGCGCTGGGTGAGCGTGCATGAAGTCGATGTATGCCTGAGTCTTGGCAAACTTGTGCCATTGGGGCGTCTCCAAAAAATCTTGTAACGCCATCGTTCGGTGCACCTCGTTCAACCGGTGCCAGACGAGTGGAATGTCGTCATCGCTGAAGTGCGTCATGAAGAGCAGATATTTGTCTCGTCGTCCAGGTAGCGACTTGATGCAACACAACATAGATGTGCGAGACATCAAACTCCTCGTCGTCTCCTTCAGGTACAGTCACCGGGACAGTTGGTCGTAGCGGAGCGGTAGAGCAAGGTCGTAGGTTGTTGACATGGAACACAAGATGTAAGCGTACTGTCGCTGGAAGTTTTAATCTGTAACTGTGTTTCCCAATCTGCTCCTCCACTGAAAAATGGCCAAGCTGTGTGTCTCTGAGTTTCCGATTCGGTTGTCCTCGCAGAAAAATGCTTGTTGTGACGACTGACACCTTGTCTCCCTTAGCAAATTGAGGCGCTGTAGACTGTTATGTGCGTGCTTGCATCTCATCCTTGTGTAGCTGTAACATTGAGCGTACCAGGGTGTGTATTTCCTGTAACAATCTCAACCGTTCTGTTGCGTCTTGCGAAACTGGAATCGACGGTCGCATGCTGAGAAGCAGGTCAGGAGGCTCCTCAGGAGAGAACCCAAAGTTAGTCTCGAAAGGTGTGTGCTCAATTCCGAGTGCACGCGAAGCGTTGTACGCAAACTCCACTTGCGGTAGCAGTGTTGTCCAATCAGAGCCATCATAGCAACATAAGCAACGAAGAAGCTGCTGAAACGTGCTGTTCACTCGCTCTGTTAACCCGTCCGTTTCTGGATGTCGACTGGAAGACATGTTTAGACGCGTTCCGAGGCGTCTCCAAAGTGTCTGCCAGAAGGCACTGACGAATTTCGGGTCGCGGTCGCTAATCAGCACACGGGGCAGTCCATGCAAACGGTAAGGCTAGGGATCAACCATCGATGCATCGTCGATAGTATCATCATCAACTCGTGATAGTGCCATCTATGTGTTAGGTTCCGACATCGACATCGACACGATGGCAGTAGTGCTCGCATCAATGCCATCAAATATCAAAACATTTGTAAAATATTGATTATTTAAGCCCGATGTATCGATATGTCGTCCCAAATATCGATATATCGGCGATAATATCGGCTTAAATTGCCATCGATGTCAGCATCTCAAACTATCAACGCCATCAACATCGACAATCCAAGATATCAATACCATCAACATCGACGTTGCAAAATATCAGTACCATCAACATCGACCAAATTCACTTGATCCCTAGCCTTAGCAAACGGTAGACTCCCTGTAAAAACAAAGTTGCAGTTTCTTCGGCAGTAATCGACTCTTTACACGGCAGAAAATGGTC
Source organism: Tetraselmis chui (assembly GCA_026401115.1). Lineage (NCBI taxonomy): Eukaryota > Viridiplantae > Chlorophyta > Chlorodendrophyceae > Chlorodendrales > Chlorodendraceae > Tetraselmis > Tetraselmis chui. The sequence goes on along the minus strand of JAPMLY010001897.1, from coordinate 43,521 downwards.
CATTCGAGTTAGATGGTCTACTACAGTCAGCACAATGTTAAAGCCATTGCTCTCATGCAAGTGTAAAATTCAGCGTGAGGTCCTCTGCTGCGGCGCGTCTTGCGCATGAGCTTCTGAAGTTTTGTTGACGACAGCAGCAGACAAACAGGGCGTCGTTCCTTGAGTGTAGTTTCCACTGCAGTGCCATCCATCAGAGTAAAAACCCTGCTAATACCAAACTGTAAAGAGGCATGTTCGTCATCAAGCCATGGTAAACCTAGGATTAAGTCAGTTGTACGTAAATCACGTAAGACGTAAAAAGTCCGGTGAAATTCGTGTCGAGCCAGTTCAAAAGTAACATCGCAGACTGTAGAAGAAGTTACTTGCTGTCCGTTGGCGAGTCGAACTGGGGTCTTAGTCGCATACTTCCGAGTCTGTAAAGCAAAGCGTCGTACGAAGTCCTCTGACACAAAATCAAGCGTCGCAGCGCAGTCCACTAATCCAGAAATTTGGTGTCCGCCATCACGAGTTTTCACAGTCAGCTCGGTTCGAATTAACGGGCGAGCTTCCGTGAGGCCAGTCAGTAGAGCTGTAGCTGGCGAAGAAAATTGTCGCAGCGTAGCGATGGACGATTCCGTGTCGTAAGGAGGTACATGTAACGAGGCGGGTTGATCAAATGCTGTAGATGTTGTCGAATCGTAAAACGCACAATCTGCGTCGACTAACCACAGTTGTACATGCCAAGGAGCTGGAGCAACCACCTTTTGCTGCGCTGGGTTTTCCAGTGACTGACGAGTAAAAAGTTGTGTCCTTGCTGGGAATTCTTGGTAGAGTTTCCAATGCTTAGTCAGTTGAGCAAATTTCGCCCATTTCGGTAGCACAAAAACAACCATCGTAGATGTCGGAGATGTTCGACGAAAATCCTCAAAATGCTGTGCAATCTGCTCAGCTAACTCCCAGGGTTGGTTGATGAACACCCGCTCTCCTGTCAAGTCCCTCTCAAGAATCGAGTCACTCGGCGAACAATGAGGTAAGTCACCGTGCGAGTTTAGACCTTCATCATCTGCACATCCCTCCAAAGTGAAGTTGAATCGTGCATGCAGAGGGTCAAAGACTGAGTCAACCAGTTTCCAATCAATTGAACGTCTGGTTACATGTTTACGACTCAATCTCTGCTTAGTCTGACGACGACGACCTGCTACTTGCGTTGCAAGTGTCGCGACAGTAGTCGATGGAGGTGCCGAAGGTCTTTCCACCACCTCTGTCGCTAACAATGTTTCAGAACGAACAGTAGATGTAGCCGGCTGCTCCAGTTCGCTGGTAGAACAACCTTGCCACCATCATTGCTTCTTTGACTGCTGTGGCTCCATCGGTGCCTTGCCCTTCCACTCCGGACACTGGAACAGTCGGTGTCCCCTCTTGTGACACTTGAAGCAGAGTCCCTCGTCCATGTGTTTCTTGCGCTCCTCAGGGGTTATGGCAGCAGCGAGAGTTTTAAAGTCAAGACGGCCAGATATTTGACCACGTCCACCATTATTGCCTCCACGTCCACGTCCGCGTCCACGTCCACCACCATTGCGCTTCCATATCTTAGAGGCTCCAACAAGGGGGTAAATAAGGTCGCGCTTCTTAGTGGGTTGACCGGACGGGTTAGCTGAAAACCTCACGTTACCAAGTTCCGGGGAATCAATTACGACATCATTCAGGAAATTCTGGAGCTCCACCAGAGTGAGGCTGTAACCTCTCTGCGCTTGGTGTGACTTCGCTTGATTCTTCAGCGTAAAGTTGCCCAGTCCATTGATGAAGCGTACACACTGCACATAAGTTGTTAAGTTCTGACGTGAACGACGTAAGAAGTCGTTGTACTGTTTCGTGTAGAGAGCGTAACTCATCGTGCTGCTCTGCGTAAGGTTTAGCAAAGCGTTAATCGCATCGTCCTGGATGTTCGGAAGAAACGTTGTCTTACGTAACTCCGCGACAAGCTTGTCATACGTAGATGGAATAGCAGCTTGGGTTTTACGGTTCAGCCACCACCCATTCAGATGTCCTGAGAACTGTGAAGTAACCCAGATAATAGAGTCGTACGAGTCAGCCGTAATTCCAAGCATTAGAAAACGCTGCGGCTGAGCTTCAAGCCAATCCTCCAGATCATTAGCGTTGCTACCATACTGTAACGGGGAATTAATCGCAGCTTTACGCTGCGTCTCAGTAAGGGTCACATACAGGCCAGCCAAGTTCCGAGTAGGCATCGGCATTCCCACACGTAAATTTGTCGGTGTTTCTCCACTCAGCTGATTGATGTGTCCACGAATCAGCAGCCAGACAGAACCATAGTCAACCGTCGTAAACCGGGAGTACATGAGGAACTGTCTCGGGATAGACGTGTCGTCCTGAAAGACCGGGCCGTGAGAGTAGACTCCTCGACAAAAAGTCTCCCATTGAGTCACGTAACCGAAGTAAAATAACTCGCTCTTGTGCTTCTCAGCACGAAGTAACCCTGTCTTAGCGGGCGTAAGGTTCAGACCGTCAATGTTAATTGTTTCCGGGACGACGTAAGTACCATCCGGATTAACTGTCGACTGTGCTGTAATAGCCTATTCAACATGAGCAGGTGTACGAAGGTGGCTTGTAGCAAACATGATAGGGACATAAGCCGAGTACACGTAAACTAGCTGTAGTCCATCAGGTAACGCAACTCGGACAAGAGCGTCACTCAAAAGCGTCAAATCATCCGGTGTCAAAGTAAGACCGGTTTCCTCGTGTAACTCACGAACATCGGCGTCCACATGCTCTTCATTAGGTAAGACAGAGCCACCCGGGAACCAAGTTTCACCGGTACGAGGCTCACGTTGTAATACCATCTTCACGTCCGACAATTTAGTTCCTCCAACATGAATTACCAACACCACATAATGTCGAGGTCCAACAGAAGCCATCTCGAATCAATCAGGCAACGTCGAGCGAATCAATGAGCAACGAAAACGTGCGTCGACCAGAGGACTCCGAAACCAGTGTGGCGGTTAGCCTCGTCAAGCTAAACGCTAGCACAAATCAGTTCTAATCTGTTTAGTTCTGTCGTTGCAAGATGGCAAAATGATGTTGTCGAGAGGCGACGATGGTGAAAGATGTTTCACTGCTGTATTTAAGCAGTATATGTTGTAAGTGAACAAAGGAATTGTTAAATGGTTCTCTCACCTCCCTCTACTGCACTGGGCTTAAATAGGTTTCTGCCTAGATTGTCTACGCTTGCAAGCTACGCTTACGTGTCAGGCGTTAGGGCTGTCTAACCGTCGTCATCTGTCCTGAGACGCGGCCTGCCTAGCATTGGGTTTCACGACGCGGCTCCTTCTGCATCGAAGAACTCGCTCTGGCGCGTCATTTGGCTAGTTAGATTAATTATGCATATCTGTACGTACCGGGAGGTAATGGTCGTACTGTAGCATCAGCACCTTAATGAATATTGCAGTAGCGACGTACCCACGTGTATACGTTCATCCTTTGGAAAAGCACGAATTAGAATTTTTAACGAGTACTTGTACAATGTCCTGCAATGTACTGTTGCAGGATTGTACTCGTCACAACTAATAGGGAATAGAGTACCGCTAATAGCATACCACTAAGTACTAGAATGACAAATAGCTACCTTGAACATAAGCACTAGGCAACGGGATGTTAGTGCTAACACCCCGCTCCCTCGGGGTCACCAAGCCTACTCGCTACCACAACAAAAAGAAGCCCCCTTTCTCACCCCCCGCCAATCCCCACGCACCGCCAAACAACCCCCCTCCACCTCCCTCAAGCCTTCCCAACCCCTCACCCCAACCCCGGTACATAGCTATGACAAGTACATACGCCCAAACAAGTCGCACACTCCCCCAAGACACTTTCCGCTCCCTTCCCTTCCCCAACCTAAGGCGATCTCGAAGAATGGATTGAAGAACTCGAGAGAGAGTACCCCTCCACCTCCGCGACCCGTGGACCCTCCGGCTCCCCACACCCGACCTCCAAGACTGCCTCGGCCGGCAAGGCCGCCCCCCGTCCCTAAAACGATAATCGCAGGGCCCCATAGCCCGAAGGTCAAAACCCACACCCCTCTTTCCACCCCCTACCTGATATTCGACAACACACTGTAACTTCAACTAATCCGGCCACACTACCGCTCATTTTCACCCAAAAACCTGCATCATCACACTTCAAAATTGTCTTCTTGATCTTAACCTCGAATACGGCCTCCCCGCCTCACTAGGCAACCTATATGTATCTGCGGTACTCTCCTTCGAGTGGGGCCGATGATGCCAAGAATTAATTAACATATACTCCATAGCCACCTCACTTGCCAAAGTACACTATAATCCCTCTGCCTCATTCACAATCATCACCAATACTGAAGTTGACACACTTCGCAACCATGGGGTCTTCCCCAGCCAATGGAGTAGCCTATCCAACAGAGGCACACCCCCACGTCCCGGCACACCCAACCGCTCATTGCTCATCATCATTTGGCAACACTCACACTTCGGCCTCTTACACATCAACAACACTTATGCTACTTGGATTGTCTCCCTTCACCACCCACTAGCACCGGACCTCCCCCCCCCCCCCCCCCGCCCCATATCCATGCTCGCATCATGGACTACCAACACTCCGCCCCCCACTCCACCCCTACGCACCCTCCACCCCCCCCCCCAAACAACTCGACATCGGCCACGCATGGTCGTGCGGCACCCATGGCCACCTCCATACCTACTACATACTCACAGCACACCCAAACCAACCGTACGCCCCCCTCCCTTCGACCCCCGTAACACCGTTTACACACTCCACGCCCTTGTATGGCACCACACGTTCCGCTCCACCCCCCTTCTCATCGGTCGCACACACCTTTTGACAACCCTCAACCCACCCCCTCCAACCACCAACCAACACATCCCGCCCATATCCTTGAACCCCTCTCGGCCGGCCCCCACCCACTACCGTCCATCCTCCAAATCCCACCGCCAACCACCCCGCTTCCACACACCCGCAGTCTCCCGGATAATCCACCGCACCTCACAACACACACCCCACAATCAGTTCCCCCTCTCCGCACCGCTCAACCACTTCACTCATCAATCTCATCAATCTCATCATCAATCTCATCAATCTCATCAATCTCATCAATCTCATCAATCTCAACACCCGCGGCCTCCACAACTCCATCATTGACGTCGATCACCTCGCCACCACTCACCAACCGGACGTCTTCCTCTTTACGGAAACCAATCACACCTCCCACAAATCTAGCTGGCGCGTCGCCCTACCCCAATACCTCCCTAAGAGCGCTCGCCCGAAACACTCACTGGTGCCCCAACCCCCCGCATGAGTCCTTTTCGCGGTCCGCAAATCGTCCTTTCATGCCGCCACTATCATACCCCCACCCCCTAACCTTGCCCCCCACATAATCGGATTGACTCGCATTCCTCACTCCAGCACCCCGTACCTCTTCGTCGGGGTCTATATGCCCCCACTTCAAACGTCACAGCTAACCCACCTCTACGCAGAAAATGCCGCCCGGGGTCTCAGGCTAGCCGATGACCACCCAACTTACCGCGTCATATATGGGGAGCAGATTTCCAAATCACCACACAACAAGGTATAGGAATCACCCTCACCTCCCTCCTCCATTCCCACCTACAACCCCTCCACCCCCTTTCACTACATTCACCCGCAGCGGAGAATGTATCGAGCAGTGGCTCTCCACATCACCTTCAACCCTTACTCCTACCCCATCCGCCATCTCGGTCTTCTCCTCTTTTTCCCACTTCACCGACCCCTCGGCCGTCCACCTCGTTCTTCTAGCTTCATCCTCACCCATCGCTCACCCCCCCTCATCTAACAACCCCTCACACAAACCACCCCACCCGCAAATACAACTTCAAGCTCCCCCTTTCACAACAACACATTCACGACTAACAAGCAAGCATACCCGACCTCGTCAACCAAACCGCCGCCCTGCACGCTGCCATACTCAACACACCTCCACCCACAGCCTCTACCGACGACCTCGACACCCTAGCCTAATATTTCTACCCTCCTCTCACACCACATGGACCATGCAAACAACATATGCCCCCTACTCCCTCCAAAAAAATGGCGACCCCTCCCCCCCTCCCCCCGATACCACTTGGCTCACTTAAATCCCGCAACCTCGTTAAGACCCTCCGTCGCTGCAGTACTAACGCAGCACCCTCTCCTTCGCACAGTGTCTCCTTCAAACGACCGATTCCATGACCCTAGATACCTTTAAACACAAATGTCAAGAACGCATCCGCCACCTCCTCCACGCTGCCACCACGGATAAATTGAAAAGATATGATCCCGCGCCAACACCGCTTACGACGTTAATCCCAAATCCTACCACCGACTATTCAAAATAAAAAGCGGCCTCCTTGCCTCTACCAACGTCATCTCGACCCTCCTGTAATCACCCGCCCCGACGCAAAAACTGTAGACTGTCCCCACGGAGTTATAGCCGCAGTCCACTCACACTTCGACAAAGAACGAACCCGCGCCACCCCGCCCGAACTCTCTCTCCCCCCGTGGAAAAGGCCCGACACCTCCGACCCATTCGTCATCGAACCCCGCGGTAACCCCTCTCTAACTCTCGCTAACATTACAACTCGAGATATGTTCGGTATAAGAGTCAACTCGCTAGGCACTGACAAAACCCTCGGCCCCGAAGGCATCCCAAACGAAATCACAAAATTCCTGTCCCATGCAACCCGCTCCGCCCTCCTCTCCCTCCTTTCCCTACTCTCCCTACTCTCCCTCCTTGCCCACAAAGCTTCTACCCCTCCCCCCCCCCCCCAAATAGTGCCACAACACCACGTGCTTACTACACAAAAGGGTGACCCGGATCTCCTCGACAATACCCGCCCCATTGCCCTCATGAACAACTTGCTCAGAATTTGGACCGCACTAATCAAAGACGCAGGCTCTAAGTATGCAGAAACCCACAGCATCCTCAGCGAGCGACAAGACGGATTCTGACTCCTCCGCAACATCCACGGCACCCTCGCCCCTATCATCATGATGATGGAGGACGAAAAGATATGCAACAAAGACATCTACATCATATACGCGGACTTCAAAGGCGCTTTCAATGCTGCCGACCACCGCATCATGTTCAAACACACGCGCCAACTCGGTATGCCCTTAACCGTTGTCGACACATGCGAACAACTCTATGGTGTCTCCACCACCGACTATATCACCCCCTACGGCTCCACTCTTTTATCGATATCAACGGCAGCACCCTACAGGGCGAAAGCTTCTCCCCCTTTTTCTTCACCCTCTTTCTCGAGCCATTCTTCCAATGGCTCACGGTCGGTAACCGAGGCTACCGCCCCGGTGCCCCCACCACTAACGCTGACCCCACAGAGCCCACGGCGACCTACCCCGGCCACGGCTTTGCAGACGGCCTCAACCTCGCAACGGGTCCACCCACCGACATGACCATCCAGCTCCAAAAGCTGCCCCTCTAAAGCGCGTACGCATGTGTGATTGTTAACGTTCGAAAATGTTGCATTACCGGCGCACTATGGAGTAAAGACAACGCCCTCTCCCTACCCAACGGCACCCTCCTCGCGTCCCGCCTACAAAGCACATCGTCACCATTAACACGTACAACAATCCTCATCGGGAAGCACTTCACCTTCTAGCTCGGCCTCTTCAGCGATTCCCAGCTCGACATCCTCGAGGGCCAAATCTGTCGGCCACTCCGCTCCGCCGTCTCCTCGGTGCGTAGCCTCCCCCGCACAGCCCTCCACCGCCCCACATCCGACCTCGGCTATGGCTTCCCCTCCCTCAAAGCCCACGCAACACAACTCACAATATGTCACCTACAGAAATTATGAGCACCCATGGCTACGGAGGCCACATGACCAAAACACACATCCACACCATTTCCACAACATACAACCATTGGCACACAGAATGCATAATTTCACGCGGCTCCTCCTCGCCCACCCTCAGATGCATAGTCCGGGCCAAGCGTGACGCCGGCACATATTTCCATAAAATCCCCCCACCTCTCCCTCAGCAACCTCATCGCCTCCACACTCCGCGCCCGCTTTACCCACCAAGACAACACCCTCCTTCCCTCACCCCGCGACAAAGCCACCCACATCACCGACCCACACACTTACAAACATGCATACCGCGACTTCGCACCCCGCCGAACACACTATCCTCCCTTCCCCGCCTCAACCCCCCCTGGCATAACAACATCACCACATGGCCACAAGTCTTACTCCGCGCCTCTATCTCCTCCATCCTCGTCAATTCATGCAAGTCCATATCAACACTCTAACGAGCCGCCGACTCACTCGTTGTCCCCATCCGTCTCCTAGCCGCGGTACTCACCGAACCCCTCGACACCATCCACAACCGCCTGCCCACCACACACCCAACCGCCTAACATGCCTCTCTACCCACAACCATCCACCCATCTTGGAATTTTCTTCAACATCCCATCTTCCCCGCTCCCGCACCACCCTCCCCACGGCATCAGAAACTCCCGCATCAACAACACCCCTGCCCTTGCCCCGACATTACACATCGAAGCGGAATACTTCTCCCCCTCGGATCACCCCTACCCTCTCTGCGACGTCACACGCATCATTTCCAAGCATAAGGACACTGAATATGGCAAGACACAGTACATCGTTGAAAGGGCCCCTGAACACCTCGCGGAATGATACTTGAATTCGACGACGGCTTCCTCCTCATCTTCTCCAGCCCCAACCCGGTATGTCTCCCCATCCGCTCACCCTCCCGTTGCTCTACTTGCCACGAGCCCCTCCACCTAGACCCCACTTCCTCTTGCATCACATGCCCGCACTTTGCCGTCAACTCCCACTGCCGCCCTGCTCATGGGCCCGACACATGGCAATGCGAATGGTGCGAACGCGGCCATAAGCTATACCTCTCCCGCCTACACGAGGTCGAGTGGGCCTCTTGCCTCCAACTCCATGACACAATCAGTGAGACCCCCTCATGCCCATCTGCCCTCAATGCCATCAATTCCGGCTTCGTCCCAACCACTCCCCCCATCCTTCCCAACCCAGATCCCACCCCATGGACGCACCCCCACATCTCCTTCAACCATGACCCCGTCAACTCAAACCTCGATATGCTCCCCACCGGTACATTCACCATCCACACCTACCCCACCCTCCACGACACAACCAGTCTCCGCACCCCCGACGGCCGCGCGGTCACAGCTCTCTCCGGCCCCCGAATCCGACACCTCTCCCAACTCTTCCGCCCCGACCTCACACACCGCAAATTCGAAGAAGAGGTCTACCACCTCATCACACGACTAGGCTCATGCTCAGAAATCCACTCACCCACACCCGCCACCACCACACGCAACAGATGGGCCACTCGTGAGGATCTCCTCTCAGCCCTTCGCATCACCTTTCATACCCAAACCGAACTCTACCCAGACCCCCTCAATAAATCTGTGCACTCTCACACTTACCACTCACTCTACCATTAAGGCATAGTCTTCTCATCCACTTGCAACAACGGACCACACACATGGCATTGTACTAACATTGCTAACTAATGAACGTATGAATACTACAATGAATGTATGCGACGCGCCATGGAACACACAACAACTCACAACTTCACAAACTCACTCTACAACTTCACACTCCCATAGCGCCACCATCCTCATACGCTCATACTCCCCCGATGGGAACACACACCATACCGCCACTCCAAATACATCAATTCACCATATACCTCTTGTAATCAATACTAACTAGTTATTAGTTACAGACAGCTACTGCAAGCTAGTCTAGATGTATTTAGTACATGCCCAGACCAGGCATAACTGTACATTAGGTACTGGTCTAATGTGTCGATACGGAGCTATCGCTAGCCTTCAGCTCCTCACTTCCTTTGTCCCGACACCACGCCTCATGCTGGTTGTCAGTGTGATTGTCCCTCCTTCGTGTGAATGTGACTGTAACTGAGTATACTCTAGTTACCTTCCATACTAAACGTGTTTGCACAGTTCTACATACTACGGGCCCCCACTTCAGGTCACTCACACGCGACCACTTTTTTCGGAGAGCTGCGATCTCCGACACTCTCCTTGAAGGCAACTCCCTTACTGCTAGTTTTTTAATTTAGCACTTATTCCCCGTATTCTGCGTAAAACCCGCCAATACTCTCATGCTACCTTCCCCGTTACGCACCACCTAAGCCGACAGCTTGAGGACGCGCTATGTGTGGACATGGTGCATACATGCCCAAGCTGGAGTCCGGGGTGGAGGGGGGGGGGAGGCGCACTGGAGGGTGAATACGAATAAACATGGTGCACGATAGCTATAGAGCCGCGCGATATTAGTCTCGGCCGGGCCGAACGCTACACATGCATGTGGCTGTCTTTTGTTGTCGCTTGTGTCCCACAATGGGTGGAAGATACGGAAAAGATACTTTGAGACGCCCCGGGGCATAAGGCCGTCTCTATGGAATTCACCGATAGACACAAGCCCAGCTAGTGGATTTCTCCAATGCCTTGGCGTCAACAATTCGCCATGCTCGCTAAACAAAAAATCCCGGGAAAGGCCTCGCCGCCACCTTCCAGAGGAGTCGTCGAAGAGCTCTAGAGAATCTCCTTCGCTTCCTCATGACATGAGTGCAATGGCCACAATTACGAGTCGGCTTGACGCACATGCGGCCGAAACCCGTCAGCTCATGCAACGTGATGCATTGCACGGTCACGCTGCTCCCATCGTTGTCGACCAACCGTTTCTGCCGCCAAGACCTCCCCCTCCTCCACCATTGTTCCGGCATGACTCACTTGGACACCCCAGGGTGTCTGGACCTCACGCTAGACCAGCCGTACCTGGAGGTCGCCACCCCACCATCGACCCTGTCGTTCTTGGTCGCACAACTGGTGAGACTGCAGATTTCGACAGGGACGCCATCAATATAGGTCCATCAATAATGTTCCACTGATGGGTCCGACCACATAGTTCCGCCACTAGAAGAACCGGCTGCCTACTTGATCCCTCAATTGGCACTGAGGGAATCTGGCGCATACCTTGACGATAGTGCTAAGAGCTACGCGTTCGCACTTCTCCGCCACGTTGTCGGCGACAACATACGAGCTGACCAAGCGGTTTGGTGCATCATTGCAGCTCAACCCAACTGTGGCGGTGCTGCCTGGGAGATTGTCTGCGAGCGCTTGGACGCCCGGTCGTTCGCGCGCTTCTTTGCGCTGCTCGACAATATTATGCTCCGGCAGCGCCCCGGAAGTCAGTCACTTAGTACTTGCACTTCATGCGGCAGTCGTTCGACGACTACAACGAGACGTGCCAAATGATAGACGGCTCTGCGGCCATCCACCCGCACAAAATGGGCCTCCTCATGCTCCGTGGCATCTCTAGCTCATGCCAGTATGGACAGGCCAAGTTGTGCGCCATTCACGCATGTGACACCGACTACCTCTTGTCGGCTGACGAAGTATGGCTAGCATACTGCATGTGGCTCAGAATATGGAGGAGGAACTTCCTCTCTCCGTCGACCAAGCACCCAACCCTCCTGCTCTAGCTCCTCCCATCCATGCATTCGTGGCCGTTGGACGCAATTCCTCTGGAGGGCGCTACAATGCTCGTGGCGGTAGGGATGGTCATGGCCCTTTACCGAGCAAGTGCAGCGGCTGCGGTGGACTAGACCACATAATGTCCTCATGCACATCCTCATCTGACGCTATGCTGAAATGGACTCTTGCCAAGCGCAAGATAATAGTCCTGCAGTATGGCGCCCCGACTGGACAAGCGTCCCACAACGCCCTCCTGAGCGATATGCACCAGTCAGACACAAACGGCGATGCCCCCGGTGCCGGACCTTCGGAGATGGAATGCACCGACGAGTACGATCACACGGAGGTTGGTACCACATTTTGCGATATTGCGTTCTCTGCATCCACACCCCGGGACGTGACCTTCACACATTGGGTGGTACACTCTGCTTGCTCCATCAATCTCAATGCATTTCGCAGTGATTTCGTAATCTTCGACCCCCCTTCGGGCACTTCCCGTGTGGGTGGTGTTAGTGTTGACGTGCTGGGGAGCGGCAACGTTGAGATTGCCATCCCACTTGTCTCTGGGCAGATCAGACGTCGCAAAGTTCACGCGTTGTATACCCATGACTTGTCGGCGCGCTTTGCACAACGCATTGGCCGCCCCCTTAGTGTCAGTTGGATGCAGTCCCACAGTGGTTGTGAATTCCTATTGCCGACTGACACATATGTTGGGCTGTTGTTGGCCCCCAAAGGAATGGGCGTGTTGAAGCCGTCGGGGAACGGCCTATATCTCCTTCAACACTCGACAGCAACTGGGGGGCTGCCCTCCATAGACAGAAAGCCTGTCATAGACAGTGAAGTCGCTCTGACAACTTAATGCGACTTTGTTGTTTGGCACAGACGGTTTGGTCATCTCAACATGCATAGCCTACACGCTCAGCATGCTAACGGTGTCCCTACTTCGCATGCACTGCCTAGCTCTGTAAAAAATGTTTCTTGTGACTCTTGTCTCTTGAACAAGGCCAGCACAGCACCCCGCAATACGCGGGCCTGCGCGAAACCACCTCGCCCCCTTATGAACATGTCGTCGGACATTGGGGACATGTCAATGTACTTTCCCCGCATGGGTTGCGCTACTGCCTGCTAGTGATTGATCGCCACACAAATTACATGTGGGTAAGATTCCTTAAGTTAAAGGATAACACTTGCAGCGAATTGGAATCCATCTTACTTGAAGCACGTCATCTGCACGCCCGGTATCACCATGCCTCTATTACATTTGCTCCGGTCTGAAAGTTTGACTCATACTCATTGTTTGAAGCTACTGCGGCGCGTCAAATGTGCGGTCATTTGGGAGTTGGAATTCAATTTTCTGCACCATACGCTCACCACATGCTTGTAAAGCGGATTGTCCATGGCGTACCATTCGGGACAATGCATTTGCCATGTTGCACAGCATGCCGGTTCCGAATGTTATGTGATACTGCGCGGTCTATAAAATAGTATATCTCCGCAATCGCACTTTCAGTCGTGCAGTTGGAACCTTTGGGGGTGTGCCTTTGACTCTCCTCACTCGGGTCGAGCCTGACGCATCCAAATTCCGTGTGTTCGATTGCACGGTCTTCGCTAAGGTCCCCGATAAGCTTCCCCGCAAGCTCGGTGAAAAGGCCTTCCGTGGTGTCATGGTTGGCTACCCCTCTGACGCCCCATGTTACCGTGTGTGCAATCCGGTCAGACGGCGCATCACTACCTCCGTGCACGTCATGTTCCAAGAGGTTGTAACCGGCTTTTTGCCCTCTCCTGACATTGACTCCCTGATCTTTGATGACTTGGAGGCTGTCAGTGGTAGCGCCATGTTCCCATCCTCACATGCCGTTTCGCCTCATCTAGTGGACAAGGGCGACGGGCCTCCCTTACTTGATGACATTCGCCCGATCCGCATTCGCTCACACCCTATCCGGTTTGGTGAATACGTTGCTCATCTTTCGGTCTACCCACCGGTCTACGTCACAGCGTGCTGTGACCACGAGCAAGGTGTTGCCAGAGACGACATCGTCGAAAAGCCCAACTTGGCTTTCACATTTGCTGCCCCTCCCCACCAACATGCTGGCACTGCGGTTGCCTTGCTCTCCGCACGGGATTGCGTCGAACCTGCCTTGTACCGTGCCGCTCTCTCAAGTGATCAGTCCGCTGAATGAAAGGTGGCCATGCAACAAGAGTATTACTCCCTCTTGTCCAACGGCACGTGGGAACTCGTTGACCTCCCGGAAGGTCGTGCAGTCGTAAACAACATGTGGATATGTAAGATCAAGTCCGACCTTGATGGGGATGTCTCCCGCTACAAAGCACGGTTTGTTGCTAAGGGATGCAATTAGCGTGCATCACTTGACTACACAAAGACATTCTCGCTTGTCATCAGAATGGCTAGCCTGCGATTGTCCTTACCATTTCCGCCACCATGAACCTCGAGCTTTGCCATTTGGACATTGATGCTGCTTTCCTCTATGCCCCTATCAAGGAGGATGTCTACATTCGGCAACCACTTGGCTTCACCGATGGATATGCCAAAGTCTGTCACCTCAAACGGTGCTTATACGGTCTGAAACACCCCCCCGCGAGTTCAACCCTCTCTTGCGAGACTGGATGGTTGAACAAGGGTGAAGGAAGTGCATGTCTGACCCGTGCATCTACACCTTCCGCACTAGCGACATTTGTGCCATGATCGCGCGATGACATCCCAGATGCGTGCAATGATACGACATGGATGCCGGCCTTTAAGGCAACCCTCGGAGCAAGATTTAAGATTAAAGACATGGGTGACCTCTCTCAATTGTTGGGCATGCATATGACACGTGACATGTTTGCCCGTATTATTTCAATGGACCAGTCCAAGTACGTACAAGACATCATGGTCAAGCACAACATGTATGTCTGCAAACCCTCGTCCCTACCGATGGAGCCCGGCTTCCTCTCAATCCTCGCGCGCATAGACCCCACTCCTCATATGAGTGGCCAAAGACGTCTATCCGAGCCTCCTTGGCAGCCTACAATACGCTGCAATGTGCACGCGCCCAAACGTCTCTTATGCGTTGAGCATACTCGGTTCTGCTAAAGTCAATCCGACAGAGGCCCACCTCCTAGCTCTAAGGAAGGTCGTGCGATACATGAAGGGCACACTGGAGCTGCGCCTCACGTTGGGGGGGGGGGGGGGGGGGGGGAGCGATCACAACCTCCAACTCACCGGCTTAGTTGATGCGGACTTGTCGAATGACAGTCGACAACGTAAGTCACGCTCTAGTTACATGTATTTGGGCAGAGGTCCCGTCAGCTACAAGTCAAAGCAGCAAGCCAGTGTCTCGATGTCCACGTGTGAAGCGGAGTATTACTCACTATCAGACGCCACCAAGGAGGGCTTACACCTTCGCCAACTATTGGGGGAGATCTTCGACGAGCCCATCGACGGAACAACTACCATATGGGAAGACAACGAGAGCGAGATAACGAGAAGACAATAACCATTTTCACCTCCCTTCTCACCCTCCGCACTAACTCCTCTAAGTTCCCTCCGCACACACGCCGCTGACTCACAGTTACCACCCTCACGCACGTCCCGCTACCCGGGGGGAGAGCAAAAACCCCAAGCACCCTTTGGAGAGGTTGAATTTAGGCGGTTCACGGTCTAGCCCTGACTTATAAGCTTTCTGCATGGCATAGTTGGAGGGCCCAGAGACAGCAGCCGGTTTCACCTGGGCCGGTACCTGTTTTAAATATTTTCAATTTCAATTTCAATTATTTGGCGCGCGACGATAATTTGTACCGGCAGTACTGGTACCCGTACCTGCCAGTCCCATATATTGTGGGCGCATGAAAATAAAATAAAAACAATTACTGATGATTGTACCTACTGTACCGGTACGCACGGATATTATGAGTAAATAAATGATGATAAACCCTACGAACCATCGCCCGTTGATGTTTTACACCAAAAGCGTCCGGATATCTGTACTGCAACCCTGTAAATTTCTTTTTGTCAGGGTTGACGTTTCGATAACTCGCGCTCATCGTACGGCCCAGCACCACCCTCTGCGGGTCTGCCCTCACTGCTCAACTTCTCCCGCTGCCGGGAGGATCTGCAGCAACCCGACAAACACAATAGCCTAACCTACACCTGCCGATAACTTGGCCATCTACCCTCTCCGTGGCTCCCTCTAGTGACCAACGCCACCATAGATCTGCTCCTTCGCAGTTCTGGAAGCGCGTACCCGTGCGCCTCTCGCCCCGACAACCGCTCGACCTGGAAGCCTCGTCGCTACCCGACACCGCTGTGGCCGCTTAGGAAACTCGGAGGGGCGCGGACGAGCGGGCTCTTTCCCGCGGCGGTATGGCCGTCCGGACGGTTGTTGGGCGCACAGCGCTACCGGGGCACCACATGCTCGCGTCTGACGGCCCGCGGGGTGAGTTGAAAGCGAGCTTTTCTTCCGTCCCTAATATACGAAACACTCCCTATGAAATGTACGAAACAAACAATATAAAATAAAATTCGACAATCAAGTGTATTCACTTCCGTAAGTCGCAGCCACTGCACAGTCTCCACACTCCTTTCACTATCATCCCCTCTTTAACGCACACACACACACACGCACGCACACACACACACACACACACACACACACACACACACACACACACACACACACACACACACACACACACACACACACACACACACACACACACACACACACATACACACACACACACACACACACACAAACACACACACACACACACACACACACACACACACACACACACACACACACACACACACACACACACACACACAGTAACAGAGAAAGAGAGACACCCACACGAATGTCTAAGCTCATTCCAACATACACACATACATACCGTCACACAGACGGGCAGTAAAACACATGCACGCACATACGCCTCGTCTCGCACACACACACACACACACACACACACACACACACACACACACACGCGCACATGGACAATTACACGCAGTCACACACACGCACACACACACACACACACAGACACACATACATACAAATATACACAATGACACAAGCACATGCGTGCGTGTACACACACACACACACACACATACCATCGCACAGACGGGTAGTAAGATACATACACGCGCTTACGCCTCGTCTCGTACACACACACACACACACACACACACACACACACACACACACACACACGCACACATGGACAATTACACATAGTCAGACACAGTTACAAACTCAAACACACTTACATACAAATACACACAATGTCACAAGCGCACATGCGCGCGCATACATACATACACACACACACACACACACACACACACACACATATCCTCAGTGAGCCGCACCTAGCTCCAGCTATGCTTGTTTCGTCCGGTCAATCGCACTCAAAGCTTTTGTGCGTTTTTATTTCTGAAGTCATTCGGCCTCGTGCACCCTTCCGTCAGTTACGCGCACTACCTCTCCCAATCCCTTTGAACCTACCCTCTCATTGACCACGGGACACCTGCCTCTCATTCTCCTCCTTCGTCACCTGTCATCCTCAACCCTTCCCATCCCAGGCGTCACCAGCTCACGAACTCAGCGCTCACCCTACCAATCGTTACTGCATCCGCAACCAAGCAATGTACCCGACTATCTTCATCACTATCTACATCCCCCCCCCCCCCTGTTCCATGCAGGGTTCCAGCCGAAGTGGCGCCCGTTCCATCTTCGAATAGCCGCGTGTAGGCCGTTGTCACGCTGCGTCAGTGAGACAGGCGTCTCGGGAGTGCAGGAGAAATCCTCCGGTGGCGCCAGCTCTCCGCCCAGCCAGCGTACTGGGGGGCGCAGCGGAGGTGGGCGAGGGCGCAGGGGAGGTGGGCGGGGAGCTGCTTCTAGTCGGGGTGGTGGCCGCACTGGGCAGCGCTCAGGGTCGCCTACGAGTGGCTCGGGGCGAGGAGGAAGCTCAGGTGGGCGAAGCAACGAGCGGGGGAGGGGGAGAGGTAATGGGGGAAAGAGCGCGGACGGTAGAGGTAATGGGAAGAGGGGTGGTGGGCGTGGGAGGGGAGGCAGCGAGGGAGGTGCACGGCAGGAGGAGGATGTATCAGGGGAAGCGGAGGGGTCAGGGGGAGGGGGGGGGGCAGCCAATATCGATATTGTGGGGGCGAAGGGGCGCGGGGGGCGGGTGGAGCGCCAGCGGTGGGCCTCCCCGCTGACTCAGTTTCGGCAGGAGAGTGAGGGGCTCATCGGCCGTTACAGGTCTGCCCAGCCCTCCACTCTACCCCATCATACCCCATCCTACCCTACCCCGCGTCTACTTGGTTCTAAACCAACCTTCCCAACGTAGACTCACTCTGACCTGTGTTGCAATTTTTCCCTGCTCCTTGCCTCCATCATTCCGAACCTACCCTCGCCTGCGCTGTTACCTATTCTGCTCTGTACAATTTCACCCTACCTCACCTGTCTGCTGAGCTCTGAACCGCTTTCCTCTTGTTTTCTGTCCTGCCATACTCTACCTCGCCCCGTCCTAACGACCCTTATCCCACCCTTCCCTACCTCACCTGTACTGTCCTATCCTCTGTACCCTACCTACGCTACCCTTTATCTATTTTACCCCAGAATATTCCTCCTCCCCTTTTTTCTTTTCCTGTTGCCCCCTAGTATATAAATCACTATCACAACTCAACGCACTGACCAGAGGATGCTCTACTTTAGCACAGTTTGAACCAACAATCAAAATTCATCGCCTCATGAAGGCTGAGCGTCAAACAATTTGACCAAGTGTGGGGAGGAAGAGGGGAATGAGGAGAGTATGCGCGCGTGCGAGAGTATGTGTGTGTGCGTGTGTGTGTGTGGGGGTCTCGGTGTGTGTGTGTGTGTGTGTGTGTGTGTGTGTGTGTGTGTGTGTGTGTGTGTGTGTGAAGAGGGTTTGATTCGGACGGCCACCCACTCGGCCATCTTGGTCGAAGTTTTCAGCACTTTCTATGCTTGGGATGGTATACGCAGGCCGCGAATAAGGAAGGAGGGTATGGCGCCGATTCAAGAGTTCGGGTGCGCTAGCCTTCCCCCTGAGAGGAAACATGATTAAATTGAAGTGAGATGAATTGAAGTGTAAGTAACCTTGATGAATGAATTACGTGGAATCAAGAGTGACTGAAAGAGTGAATTTATGAGTGATTGAGAAAGTGGATGACTTACTGAGTGAACAACAACTTACGGATTGACTTGTGAGTGGGTTGATACATGAATGAATGAATGAAGTGATGGGTTATGGATGAAGGAGTCAATGTTTCGATGAAGGGATGGGAGAAGGAACGAGTGTTTGAACGGCCGGTGTAGCTCTCAACAAAGGTCTTGCATGCAATTTAAATTTTGGTTGTGATGATATCCGAGTTAGCGAAGGGACGAGCAGCTTATCGAAATGCCGCTTGAATTGAGTTGTTTATCCGTAATGGCCCCATCATCGTAAAAGCGCCTCGCTGCACTCCGTGACGGTTACACCGCTGCTTCCCCTGTCTGCATGCCGTGAGCGATTACAAGAGCGTTATGAGATTAGGCACCTGCCATTTATGTCTCATTTTTAAAAATTCTCTATTGCTTGTTTTATTGTTAATGTTTTAGTCAATACACAGATAGTATGTATTGGGGGTTGGGGGGGGGGGGGAGGGGGAGGGGGGAGTAGGCCGGGTATCTGGTGCTCTGCTCGGCGGCTGACTCTGATGTGCCCGTTGTAGGTTTTACCGGGGCTTCCACGAGAAATTTGCGTTGGGGGACGTGGTGGGGAAGGGGACCTTTGGGACGGTGTACGAAGTCAATGAGCGGGCCAGCGGGAACAGGTGACTTTTTCTCTCTCCCTTTCCCATCCGCTTCCCTTCCATACCCGAAGAAAAAAATGGCAGTATCGAAATTGACATATAGATAACACACGCACACACACGCACACACACACACACACACACACACACACACACACACACACACACACACTCAAACACAAACATACATACCCCCACAACCCTCAGCCAAACACACATAATTACACAAACAAATACACACAACCACACCCAGACACACGCATACACACCCACACACACGAAAAATAGAAATTGTATAGAAAGAATGGCTCTAGGGCATTCCCGTCTTTGTTTCGTTATGTAATGGCACGAAATTGTCTCGACTGCAGGAAAGATGTGAAATTGAATTAGTGGATGTGAATGGTGCGGAATATGACGGACTGTTGAACGCCATCGGTTGCAGCGGTGAAGAGAGTAGCGAAAGGGAGACATCGTGAGCTGAAACATCAGAAAATGAAAGGAGTAGTGTTCGGGTTGAATTCATATCTGATTAGGACTACGATTTGAGAACCCGTGTGCCTGTTGATAGCTCGTGTGTTTTTTCTCCTCCCCCACCCCCTTAGATGTGTGGATTTGAAAGAACCGTTTCTTTTTGGTCACGCTGCAAAGCTCGTTACAATTCGACGAAGAGTGGTACAGTCAAAAGCATGCGAGGATTACCCACCTCCAGTCCCACATGCAAGGGAGGAAGACAATACTCCGATTTTGATTAGAATTGCCGCTGTATCCAATTTGGATCGGCGCTATTGAAAACTGGACACTAATGCCATCGCTCGATTTGAAATACTGAAACTCATGTTTCGAATCAGAACTTTTTGAATTATTTCTGACCCTTTCCTTCCGACATCTATTTCCAAAAGGAATTTGACTAGGTGTGCTTGTCGCCGACCCCCCATTATGTCCTGCTTTGTAGCTTTGCAGTCAAGTGCCTCCCCAAGAAGTACGTGGGCGCGGTGCTGGAGGGCCTCTTCAGCCTTCGGGTCCAACACGAGGTGGACGTTCTCCACCACATCGGCCACTCCCTCAACGTCGCCTTCTTCTACGGCGCTTACGAGGTCGGTCTATTCTCCCTGGAAAACAATCATAGCAGTATAGATTCCCACAATCTTGAATTTCTTTTTCCTATTATGAGGTGAATGTGGTTTATCACTGAACACATTTAATCCATATCAAATTCGTAATGCGGCACAGTGCAAATGGGGTTGTTATGGAAAGTATTCACGACGATGACCATGGGTCTCGCGAAAGCGTGAGACGAAATTCCCTACTGCCTCTCTGAAATGCACCCACCTGCGGTTTTACTATTTTCACGTTCCGTGCTAGCATGTAATGAAGCCCAAGAACGGGATTGTCTTCATGCATGTGTTTTTGACATTCACTGGGAACCTCGAAGTGACTGGCGGCTTTCAGAAACTGCGGCGAGCTGGAATCGCACACCTACCGGACGCGAAGCGGCTTATGATGAAATAATATATATTTATAGATGCATATTATGTATAGATATGCAATACCAGTTATTCTACATCACCTCCGGAGCATCTCGGCTTTTCCTTTCATTGCGTGCGTACAACTCAAGCGTTAAAAATAGCGCCATTCACAGTCTCGTCGGGTATGAGTCGTTATCAAGGTGTCGATAGTGTCTATACAGTGATTATTACGCGTACCACGGATATGCTCGTCGTGGGGTCGGCGTGCAGTTATTCATCCGGGCTGCTTTCGCAGCGGAGATATCTTGAAGGTTTATTTTCGAATCATCGACCAGACTCAACGTCGAGATTGTCGGCAGGACGAGGACGCCGTGTACCTCGTAATGGAGCTATGCAAAGGAGGCGAGCTCTGGGAGATTCTCCAGTCTGGAAGCTACACTGAAAGAGGTGCTCCCCTCCCCTCTCCTAGGAGCGACCAATGATACATGAGACATATGCATCGAAGTCGTTTTTGGCCTCCCGTGACCCTTTTACAATCCGAATCATAAGACAAATGGGACAATTATGAAATCTATGACACCGACACCAAACCCCGACGTCAGCATTCTCTCGGAGTATTACTGTTTTCCTCCAGGGATACAGCGCAATGAACTTATTTGAAATCGGTCGGGGAGTTAACGTTAACTTGTCGTGGGCCAAATTCAGCGACTTTACATATCATGCCAAAATACTGAATCCGCCGTGTTGACGTGCTTCGCGCCGGACCTTTTATCCCGGGTTTGGTCGCCTGCAGCTTCTGATTCACAGGAAATGATATGTTGAAATAAGTGCTAGTTGGTATTTTGCGTCTTGTCGTTGCAAATTCCGGAACCCCCATCTGCTGTCGCGCATTGCATGGTACTCGCGCTTCTTGATGTGTTTACAATGTACGTGTTCATGTACTTACTTTGTTCCTCCTCATCGGGCATTCCATGCAAGCCATAGTGTCGGAATTTTAGCAATTGTGGCCATCAATGGCATGTTTTTTTTGTCGCAATCGCAAATACCTTTGAAAAATCCCACCCTTCACAGCCCGCCTCCCTTTCTGCGCAATGACGGCGAATGGTGTCGATCCCGGCAGACGCGGCGCGCATAATCCGCCAGATTCTGCAGGTTGTTGCTCAGTGCTCTGCGAAAGGCGTCCTCTGGCGAGACGTCAAGCCTGAAAACTTTCTGCTCCAGGCTGCTGACGATGACGGCACACCGTTGATCAAGGTTTGGGGTGGCCCCGCAACAAAGAATGTAGCCCCCGCCTGCGACAATACTTGTGTATTCATGTATTAGGTCACGCCCACATAGTTTTTTCTAACCAGCACTACGTAAAACAACGAATTAGCTAAAAATATAATTTTTGATATTTACACATAAACGTTGACAGACCCTAAAACTTAGTGGGAGCGGTACATGTTGTAAATCATCGTCATTTTTTTAGACGCAAGAAATGGTATGCAGCTGAAAGCTGCGAAGTTGCAAAATGTGAACCCCTTCTCAATGACAATGTACCAGAATACCAGCACACGTGAAAATGTGTGTAGAATTCAAGAGATTAGTTGACATAACTAGTGACGATTAAGCGATGTTGCAATGTTTTTTCGTTGCGTGGCAGAGAGCTCTCTTATTCTGTCTGTTTTTTGCGTGCTGTAGTTTGCGTACCCATGCCTTTGCATTACAGTGAAATTATGCGCCGTGGAAGAATACTTGTAATACTGCACCGTCGCGGTATTGTGATGTAATCTCATGCTGGTCATGTCTCTTTTGACAGTGTCTGCGCCCGAACCCTGGGTATGAATTGGTAATTTCATGATGCAAGTGCACAGAGTGCTATGAATTTTCAGGAATCTTGACTGTTTTGAGAATGAGTTGAGAGATATTCAAAATTTTCTGATTTGTTTTCTCATAGTCAAGCATAATGTGCCCATCAAAGAATTACTGTCCTTGCGTGCAATAACCCCCCCCCCCCCCCCCCCACCCCGCGCCGTGCCTCTCATTCCATATAAACCTACTGCAACTTCTTATTATGTGATACTGATTGGGCACCAGACAAAGCGCACGCAAGGTTTAGCAGTGGGACAGTGTGGCATGTGCGGGCAGTACTATTTAGTGTTAGGAGTTTATACTGACATATTTCAAATGCGATAGTGTGTTTAGATGAATCTCTTGGATATTATCAACGATATGGAACGATCAATCATGAAAATTGGCAGAAAAACCCCGCCAGCGTAACCCCGCGGATATTTCCGGATGATATTTGCACATCGAAGAATTATTATCCTCGAGTGCAACCCACCCCTCCCCTCCCCCGCGCGCCGTGCCCCTTATTTCATGTCAACTTGTTACAACTTACTATTGGATATTGATTGGGCACACGACAAAGCACATGAAAGGTTTAGGGGGTCCGCGTGGCGATTGTGGCGGTATTTTTTAGTGTGTGATGTTTGTAATGACATGACAAGCGCGAATCGGCGATGATACCTTCTGAACATTTCCGATATTATTTGCGATGTGTTATTTCTGAATGACATCCTTAATACGGCTGGCGACTGCGTTTCCAGGCCATTGACTTCGGCCTGGCGGAGTACTGCAAGGCCGATGAGGTGCTGTCGGAGAGGTATTGCTGCCCATTCCTGCCCAGGCATGCCATTCGATCTGTACATGTAAATATGTTATTGCTCATTGTTGTAGCAACATATTTTAATGTTTTATTTGAGCGTGGACGGTGTATCGCACACTATTGCTTCTTTCCATAGACGGAGCCTACTTCATCCTGGAGCATGTTCGTGTTTTGCTCTTTTGGCAAGCTCTCGCGGTTTCTAGTGTCGTTTATTCATCTCTTATTTTGTCTGGACGTGCATTTTTTGAGTATAATTGCAGTAGCGCTAATATGCGCAAGGAATTTGCAGGTTGCCGTACCTGTCTATCCTTATTTCTATTCACAAAATTGTAACATGTTTAGTTGAAGTCGTCGCGAAAATGCTTTACCTGGCACGACTACGTCGAGTTCTGCACTTTTCAATATCTTCGCATATATATCATCAATATGGCGCGCCTTTGTTTGTAGAGCCGCTGAAAGCAGAAAACATTTAATTAAAATAATATGTTTGTGTGTTTGTTTCAAACTCAAAATACCATGCCCCTTATTGTTGGGTCTCACCGATATCGCTAATGATAAACAATTTATTTCCTGGAGTTGATGTTCTGCGAACTTTATAGTCGTGCATATTAATAGGCGCGAGTCTCTCTTAGCACCAAACATGCCTCAGTTTCTTCCACAAAAAATGTTATGAAGGTCCTACTTTTGGCATCTTGTAGAAAAATAACAGTAAAAAGCTGTAAATGTTTTTTTTCTGTTTTACAACCTCCCGTTTCTGCTCGTTACTACTATGAAAGCTCTCTGGGTGGGTTGTTACGCGCGCTAACACGCTACCTAACCATTGTGTTCATGTGTCGCTGCAGGGCGGGGACGCCCATTTACATCGCCCCCGAGGTGCTGAAAATGCAGTATGGGCACAAATCGGATGTGTGGAGTACTGGCATCACAGCCTATCAACTCTTGACGGGGCGATTGCCTTTCTACGGGGAAGAGGGCCTCGAGGTACGCGGAGAGTGGCCCATTACATGATAATGTCCGTCGGAAATTGCAATTCGCTGAGTTTCCCGTTTCAAACCATTTTTTACATAATAATAGGGCAGCTAGTCCCTTATAAGTCATTTAATAGGCCTATCTCGCTACTTGCATTCGCTGCGTTTGCAATTTATATATGAAAAAAAAACTAATCCGGTAAGCATCATGTACCGTGTATCAAAATTATCTAACGCGTTGCTTTTACTCCTGTGATTTACCGCGCGACGCGTGGATTGCCGATTGTTAACAAAAGATGCCTATAGTTATTTACTTATCGAAATTATATGACATTGAAATGAAAACGGTTATACCAATCACCGAGTTAACGGTTGATGTCTCCGGGCGCCCCTTGTGATCATACTTATTGGAGGTCTCTTCGATACGTAAGGATTTACGCTATGTAATCACTAATACCAACCTCTCCATTGGCACTATCAACACCGTTAATGCCCGTAAACATTACCGGCATACAAGTATGAAATATAATAATTTGTCGCCATTCTCCCCGCCTAGCCTCCAACCGTGCAAGGCCTAGCACGGCTATATGGTTACCAACGCCCACCGCGAGGAGGTGGGGGTGAGTGCCGACGGGCATGCGAGCGCACACCCCCCTCCGGGGCCGCCGCCGTTGCGCCACCGGCAGGCGCCTACTTTCCTATCCGATGTTTTTGCTGGCCCATTTTGTGGAGAGTGTTGTCTAATCCTCCATCTTTGCGGTGCGTCGTTGCATTAGGTGAGCGAGAAGTACATGGAGCACCGAACATTCAACAACAAGGATGTCTTCCGTGCTGTCTTATTTGCGGATCTCGACTTTGAAGGCTCTCCGTGGGATGAAATCTCCGACGGCGCCCGAGATTTGGTGGTGCGATCACACTACCGCTCTACTTTACATGGCTTAAGAAATACTACAATTGCGCCAGTCTCCAACAACTTGTGAAAGCGATTTGGTATATAATTTCACCCTGCTGTGGGATTTTTTCTTGTGCTCTTTGACGCGATTTGCTTTCACATATATTAATGCCTCCAAGTAATTGGTCTTTGAAAAGGAAATTGATTCATTTAATCCACTACGTTATAGGTTTGATATATCTTTGAAATTTGAAGTTTGGAATTGTTTATTATAACGATACCGAGTGAACGGCTACTGTCTCTGAGCGCTCCCTTTATCCACGCCCTTGGGGACTTACGATTAGGGTTAAAACCGTGAACCACTGATCCCAACCTCTACATTGGAAGTAATAACACCTACAAATTCATACCCGTAAACAATTTGATTTTGACTCTATAATTATTTTTTTGCATACAAGGATGAAATACGAAATGTCACAATTCTCCACGATACGCGGCACCCTCCAACCGTTGTGAGGGCATTGATCGGCCGAGCGGGTAAGCATGTGCTTGTCGAGTCGGGTCTACCTGACCTTTGCTCTTATGCGACTCCAGTCGTGACGGTGCTCGGGAAGGGGGGGGGGGGGGAGGAGGCCGGCGAAAAACCATGTGGCTCATGTCGTCGACGGTCCCGTCTCGATCCATTCACCCCTCGTCCGAGATAAGCGTTGCTCCTTCCGACGCATATCGCCTCTTGGCCTAGTCTTCCTTGCTCCTTCGGGGGTTGGGAGAAGAGAAGGCCAAAGCCTCACACGGTGTCCAGCTAGCGCGATGGCCTCCGTGCTAGAGCTTTCTTATGTCTCTCCGTCGTTCCCCGTGTGTTTCCCAACACTTGTATGATCGCGTTGTGTCCGTCCGTACCCTCCCCATGTGGTCTACGTTGTTAGGGGGCAGTATCATGTACGAGTAGTGTGCCGTTGCGATAACCATAGGCACACCGCAAAAGGGGACC
Source organism: Tetraselmis chui (assembly GCA_026401115.1). Taxonomy (NCBI): domain Eukaryota; kingdom Viridiplantae; phylum Chlorophyta; class Chlorodendrophyceae; order Chlorodendrales; family Chlorodendraceae; genus Tetraselmis; species Tetraselmis chui. The sequence goes on along the minus strand of JAPMLY010001897.1, from coordinate 17,148 downwards.
TATCGATAACTTGGTACTGACAAGGGGAGGGGTTGATTGAACACGTGGGTCGAGTCGCCGCTCCGCAAATAAAGTTGAGTACGGAAATGTTTATTCGAATGAATGTCAAAACCCTCCGTACCGGGGTTATGTGGCGGCGGTCGATCATGAAGATCTCCGCGAATAGGCCGTGTTGCTTCTCCGGCTGCGACCCTCCCCTGGCTTGCGTAGCTTCTCGCCGAGGGGATACTCGAGACTCACATGGGTGGTCGATTGTCCGCGAACGCCTTGCCTTGGCGGTGCTTTCCGCCGCCATCTCCAACGCCCGCCGCCAACTATGATCCGCCCGTACTACCCTCCTCGCCGCCAAAAATACTCACAAGATATAGGTTTCGCCCGTGGACATGAGAGTGTTCGAGGAGTATCGAGCCACGAAAAGAAATATCGGACTAGCCGTATCTTGACGCCGGAGATCTTGACGTTGGTGTACATATAATAATATTTTTAAAAGCCCTCCGTACTGAGGCTTCCCGAGAAGTGTTGATGTGGGGATAGCATCAACCGGTTTTCACGCCGCCTAGCCCCCAACCGTGCGAGGCATGGCACGGCTATAGGGTTGCCAACGCCCACCACCAGGAGGTGGGGGGTGAGTGCCGACGGGCATGCGAGCGCATCCCCCTCCGGGCCCGCCGCCGCTACGCCGCCGGCGGGCGCCTTGATATTATGAATTTAATTGCCGATGTAGGTATTGATTTCGCTCATGGTCATCTTGGTCTATGATAGCGAGTTGATACTTTCAAGGCCTCGCGTGTGTTTCCCGTACTTACCAAAATTATGCAACGAGTTTATCCCTAGTCGGATTACACATGTGGTTGAATAATACCAAAAGAACACCGTGATTCCGATGATAATAATAGTAGAAGTAATGATAGAGAGGCCCCGCCTCAAATTTGGTCGGTTGGTTGGATACGTGCGATGTTTCGTGCCACTATTGTAAATGGATTAATGACTTGAAAAACATTATAGCGCTATACAGATAAAGTAAAGTAAGTTATGGCTTTATTATTTGTGTTGTCTTGGTGAATAGTACCAAACTTTTTTAGGAAACATGTGAAATATGTATGCCGAATTCGATGCGCAACTTCAACGTAAGAATTTGGGCCGCCGTTCATAGTGCTTTCCAATCTTGAGGGACGACGGCCTACGACATGCATTATGGGCGTTGCTTGTTTATTGAATCGGCCGATATTATGGATACTATACCTAGACATTTTTTATGAAGCACCCATATTAGCCGGGGCGATCCTCTTATCGGGTGTACTTCGAAGGCGTGCTGGGAATTGTTGTTTATTGAGCTTGGATAAGTTTTACGTTAAGTATTAACAAATCGTTGTAACCCCTTTCAGATGAAAATGTTGCAGCGCGACCCTGAGCGTCGACCGTCCGCGTCCGAGGCGCTGGCGCATCCATGGCTCCAGGAGCACGGCAAAGAGGGCGCAAGGGGGGACGCCCTCTTTAGCGACTCCATCGTTCAACGGTTGCAACGCTTCGGCACGTACGGGCGGCTCAAGCAAGTTGCCTTGCGAACAATGGTGACCAACCTCGCGTTGGATAATGAACTGATGGCAAGCCTTCAGGTCCGCGCCGAGTTCGGGATTTTATTTAAATCGCGGGGAATCGACAACTCATATTATAATAATCGCATTTATTCCCTTTCATCTCAAATTGCGTAGCGCCATTTTGCTAGTCGGCATTCTCAAAGAAAAACAACCGCTATTGCAACATTATCATGGTTCATTCCGTCGGAGCCTGTCCTTGGTCGATGCTTTAGTTTTCCGGACGGCGAATACTCGCTAATTCCATGTTTCAATTTGCTGGTATATTATTATCGCAATCCGCGCCAGTTTGCTATGTGCGTGTTGATTCCTCCTACCTGTTTCCAATTTGCCATGGGGCTCATCCCAGGCATTTGGCTAGCTCGTGTATCAAGGCTTAAGCAAACGGTCAGTTTGGATCAGCGTCTCGATAATTGCGTTCAATTACAATTTCAATTTCAATTTCAAAGAAATTGCCATGATTTTGGTCTTGTGTACCACTTCTGGCATGACGATTTCGTTCGTCCAAGAACATTATCCGTCTAGCAAGGGCTCGTCAATTCCATCAAGCTGAATGAATGAATATCTAACGCTCAAAGTGAGATAGCAAACATCAACACACATGTTGCATCCAGCGATTCGGCTCCTCCACCTAGTGACTTTGCAACACGAAATTGTTCGAGGATAACTTTTTGTGGACTGCCACACCCCTCCTCCTACTATGTAATAGGGATTAGTCCCTAGCGTAAAATCTAGCCGCAATGTCCGTGCAAATAAATATTCAATGAAATTCTGCAAGCCCAATATTTTAAGGTATCGAGTGCGTTACTCACAGGTACCACTCGCTGCCCTTTTTACCTTTAGGTACCCGCCGTACCCCATTATCCCGCCGCCGTACCCCGTTAATTCATTTGATCAAATATGATGAATCTTGGTCATTCAAATTCTTGAAAGAAAAAGCAGCGGAAGCCACCAAGCAAAAAGAAGAAATAAGGCAGGTGGAAAGAACAAATATGAGTATCCAAAACGCAGCACACTGGATGCTCTGAAGCATTACATGTGAGGTACTTACAAAATACAGTATATCTTTAACACTGCCCATAATTCACCTAGTCTTTGAAAATAAAGAAGACAAGGGGAAAAAACCTAAGCCCGAGGAACAGGGGGGGGGGGGGGGGGGGGGGGGGGGGGGGGGGGAATCTAGTATTATTTCTCTATTCCGTGTACCCATGGTGTACTGATATTCAGGGATCCCTCCCCCTACTGAATATGCCATGGCCAGGTGGCTGATGATTGTGGCTATTGTTTCTGAAACGATGCAGGCGATGCTGAAGGAGCTCGATTGGTGTCAGTCCGGGAGAGTTTACTACAGCGATCTGCGCGCTGGTGCGGCCGTCGCTAGTTCCTCGTCCCGCTGCCACGCATGACGTGCAAAATGTGCCGCTACACTATGTACATAATGCTTGACCCTTACGGATCTTAATTGCAAATCTTTGAGATTTAAATATGGACTAAATTTCAAACGCTATAAAATGTTAAAATGTTCGTTGGCAGTTTTCCCGCTGTGCCGTTGTTATCCGCTGTTTCCTTTCTCGTTTTGATCAGTACAGGTACCAGGTACATTGTCATGTTCTTACATGAATCATAATCATTAGTCATGTACCTTATTTCAATTAGTGCCAGGTGTATTCTCATATTTTTCTCTATTTGCTATATTTGATGCATCAAAAATGTATCCTACCTGGCGGTACCCGGACTTCCTGCACCAATTTAAACCTGGGACCGACACGGAATATAGTTTTTTCTTACAAGAAAACAACATTGGAGACCACCAAGCAAAAAGGAGGAAAGGGAATAAAAAAACCACAACCACAAGGCAGTAGCGATACACTGTGCGAATTGCTTGCGTAGCGCTCATCCTTAGAACCATTATCAGTGATGGTAGTGGCGGCGTGCTTTCCTGATTGTCATACATTTACAGATACGTGGCAATTCTGTCGTCATACGACCCACGACTACAAATACGGCGGCGTTCCCCTCACCGGCCAGCATGGCAGCATGCCCACCGAAAATATGGATGAATGATTATGTGTCGCTGTACACACCAGTGTGCTGCCGTGCGCTGTATGTATCTGTATCTCTATCTGTATCGCATCTGCTAAACCCGGACAGGGGGCCGTATTAGACGTGGCGACTGCACGTACCTGCGTACGTTTAGGCGGAGTCGCTAAAGTCACCACGCCAGTGACTCGCGCTAGATAAATAGCTAGAGGGTACCGCCTTTGCTGTACTGACAAACGTACTTATTAAGCGGCCGAAAAATCGGGTTTCATGTACCTGTACCGTACAGGTAGTTTGCAATTTATTATTTTTGTGCCTTGGCGAGCAGGGTTTGGGATTTGTTAAGGCTAGTCGCAACGGTTACCCGTACAAAATTACAGATGATATATCAAAATATTTATACGAGCTTTTTAGTCGTACGGGTTAAGTAGATGAAATGAAATTAAAAATAGAGTTAAACACACTCGTCCGCTGCGCTGACTTCATTTGTCCCCTTTTTTCATTCTGTGCGCCCCCGGGATGTGGGAATGGCAGGTAAACCCGCACCGGCATCCTTTAAAGGCGCCGTTTGCACTTGTCGTGGTCATCTGCGCGAAAACACTTTTCTGTTATTATGCTCTTCTTGCGTCTATTGACTTCGTGCCTTCCTCGCTAATCCTAACTAGGCTTTCATCAGAGTTCCAAATTTTATTGTCGCTGATATAATGCGATCGCTTTCATCATGGCCCAACTAGCACCCCTCCCTCTTTGTCAATCTTTGATTTTCCTAACTTCCTCACTAACCGTCTCTGGGGGCAGTCAATTCACAAGCAACCGTCATTTATAGGGGCAGCAATAATAAGTGTAGCATTGCGTCTCATCCGAGTTACGCCGGTGTTTGCTTAATATGGGTATTTTTGTTGATCGTCATGACATCGTTGTCACTCTTATGTACAAACATTTCAGATTTTTTCGTGCGCAAACGCTTTCCACTCTAGTACTTAATTAGTGCTTACAATTCCATTAACAATTAT
>JAPMLY010001897.1:0-10000 GCA_026401115.1 Tetraselmis chui | reverse complement strand
CTATCTAATATCATTAAGTATGCCGAGCGATTGTGGGTGTCGGAAAAGGGTGGGCAAGTCACCATAGCCGGATCAAACGGGTCGCGGGACACGGATTTTTTTCAGGGTGAATCTTGAATCTTTGTAACAAGTATCGAAAAGTGTCACGTAACGAACTATGCGTCCTTGCGATTGCGCCACCTCTTGGGTCCAAAAACATTAGTTTGTAACTCACACGACGGCGGTGTACAAGCTAGGATGAATGCCAACTCATTGAAAAATGAGGTGACTGTATCTTGGGCCAGTCTTCAAGGTGTCTAGCCTCTCGACTAGATTGTTGATACGATTAGATTCCCGCTTTACGCTGCGTCCCAATTAAAGTTGCGTCGAGCCCAACAAAATTGGGTTGATGGGGCTGGAATTCGCATGCTCAAATCAGTCGGCGTTATTCTGTGCATTTGCTTTACGTGCCCACGGATTTCCATCCACACCGGACCATAGTCCACGGTTGTGAAGCGAGGCACGATGAAAAACACCCTACTTGGAAAAGAAATGTCCTTGTAAAGGTTATTCTACCGAGAAATTACTGACGAACCGAAAAGCTTGCGAGTGAGCAGCGAAACCAAAATGGAACAGCTCGTACTTCGGTTGAGCAGCTTTAACTGTGCCATTAATACTAGGTGACATGGTCAAACTATCGAGCGCAATCGTAGCCGGAACGATGTAAGGACTATCGGGTCGTTGCATAGTTCGATTGAGAGAGTACAACTTGTTCGGGCCTTTGCTGGCATACAAAGGTTATAGGTCACGTACGGCACAAGTACATGTAGCCATTCTACGGTCTTGTTGTCTTGTAACGGTACGTGAACACCGCTGCCACTTGACAAGGTTAAATCGCCTACGGTTGAGCTCACGGCCGGTCTCTTCGAACATTTCGCGAACGAAAGCGTCTACTAGTCTTTCGTTAGGTATGACCGTTTCGGCATGAAACCAAGCATTTTTGTTTCGAGGCTCATCTATGTTGTAAAATAAGTTTGACGACCGAGGCATTGGGACCTCATACATGCACTACCACCACCACGTAGTTACCATGACAATGTCGACCATGCCATGTCAAATCAAACGAGCAACGTCGAACGAATGTAGCGACAACGTTAGCGTGTCAAGATGAGAGCTCCGAAACTAGTGTGGCAATTTGACTCTTTAGCTAAACCGATAATAAATTCCAATGCTTATGTTGCACATGAGACTGCACATGGAGAGAGGTTGAGGGTATCCGAATGTTTAGCGCCAACCGTAGAATGTAACGACTAAAAATAGAAAATCATATGGTGTGTGTCACCTGCCTCCACTACAATAGGGTTTAAGAAGTTCTAGCCTAACTAACTCCCGCATGGTCTCACATGCTCCCCATTTCTTGCTTTGAGGTTCTCGAAACGCTCTCAACAGGCAAGCGGCGTAGCATGTTTTGTCTCGGGAAGTCATACCAGCGCGTCGTGCAGCATGGTAGATTAGCGGTGCGCAGTTTACGTACCGGGAGATAATTGTAGTACACTATTGTACATTGTCCTCGGGTTATTTACATGGCGACGTCACCGCAGTGCGTCCTTCCGATGGAAAGTACGGATCAAATTAATAGCGAAGACTTGTACAATATCATTCAAGTATGTCTTATTACATGACAATACTCGTAGTAATACTCCCAAATCGGGTGGAAGGCTTATCTTACAACTCTCACGGTGAGACAAACCATTGTCCCTTTACATACTATTCGAATTGGTTGTTAGTTTGGCTGCCCCCGAGGCATATTGCACATGCTTTTGCAATGTTCTCCACCCCGGCGTGGTTGGGCTGATCGTGGGCTAAGCCTTTGTTCGGCGGCGGCGTGTCTTCGGCGAATGCCGCAACCGCAAGAGAAATGTTATCTTTCTACTGGAGGTCGCCGTTACATCGCGGAAGAATGGCCCGAGCTAATCATCATGATGCGTCCGATTCCGTAGTCGGAAAAATGAGTGCATACTATTCATGTATGTTTCGGGTTTTGATTATGATTTCCGTATCGTAAGGGTTCCATGTTCCGATTTGACTACCACTTCCGTCTACGGGTCATATGCAAACGCAGCAGCGACAACAACGCGACGAGCCAAGCGCAGCAATTACTTTAAGTCCTATATATAAGTGCATGTACCACTACCTGTAGAGACTTGTACAATTACCGCTGTTGTCGCTATTGAAATACTGATGATAAGGCCCTTGTCAAATATTACTTGACTTGAGTTCGTCCACGATAATATTGTACCGAACTCAAGTAAAATGCGCTAATCGGATGTCGTAAATAGCTTGAGTTGATTTCAGAATGACATTTTGAACTCATATGGCCGATTTTTTCGAGTTCGGCACTTGAGTTTGTGGCCCGAACTCAAGTGGTCTCCGCAAACCATAAGTTCGGCCCCCGGAAATCCGCGCCAAGAAAAATGCGGGCACATTTCGTGCACGCCATTGTCCTCGCCGTTGGCCCCGCCAAATAAATACCACAGCGGGCCATCTCTCATGGCTGCCACCTCTCCCGCGCTATGGAGGGATGGTTCTGCGGAACCTAGCCCCGGAGGCCAACCATGAGGAGCCGCAATCATGCGTGCTGATATTGGCGGTGGCGGGACTAGCGATAAGGCGCCGCCCGCCACTCCCCGCCGGGCCTCCACCGGCGGCCTCCCCTAGCCAAACGCCCTCCTCGGTCGTAGGCCCTCGGGCCCAACTCCTATTCAACGACGTCGTTGACGTGTCCGGTGGAGCGTCGGAGGGGGGTGAGGACGAAGACGCTGGCGGAGATCTCCCCCAAGGCGGCGACGCAGGCGGCGTCCAACAGTCTGCCGCCAAGACGAAGGCCGGCAATGACCCGCAGTGGAAGGTCGGGAAAGTGTCTGGCAGTGTTCGACGCTTGCGTAGGTGCAACGGAGCGGCAGGTGGAGTCGCGAACACTCGATCGCCAAGCTTAGGCGGTCGAGGAGTATCTTACGAAGGTGGACGACGTGATGCGGGCGGGCATGCGGCACAGCGGCAGCCCCACGCCGAGTCGTAACTCACCTCACACCGACTTGGTCAAATTCGGGGCGTTTTCATAGTTGTTGCTCTTCCGCGTGTTCGAACAATGAAGCGAGTATGGTTGCGTCACTGCTTTTGAGCGCGTTGACTGTCATTTGTAGGGGCGTCATGTCTTTTGGATGGCGCATGTAATACAACACATTGCACTTTTTTTCTTGTTGGCGATAATGATGCATGGACGCGTTGCTTACACATGAGCTTTATCATCCATTGCTTTTCTGCGAAATACATTCTATATTGAAAGCACTCACCCACTCACACACACACAACACACACCACACACACACACACACACACACACACACACACACACACACACACACACACACACACACACACACACACACACACACACACAATTTTCTTTTGCTTGATATGTTTCTTAATATTTATTTTGCTGCACGTCTTGTTTTACTCATCATTCGTTCTAAACTGATCACACATCCAAACATTGTCTTACTTATCATTCATACCACACGGATCACACACACACACACACACACACACACACACACACACACACACCCACACACACACACACACACACACACACACACACACACACACACACACACACACACATAGTGATAGCGCACCCGCACACACTCACTTACACGGGGGTCACACGCCCCCACACACACACTCAGGGTGCTTCATCTTATTTTTGTTCCGTCAGTTGGTTTCCTTATCGTTCTTGCCGAAACTAAATGCATAACAATTCCGATCAGCGGCACTATTCCGCGGCCTATTCCGAGTTGGCCCTGAGTGGCAAAGTATATTCTTATCTATTATGCAACCGACACCAAGAATGTGAAATGCATTATATTATGGAAAGCCGGTTGAAACATGTTTACGCATTCACGGTGAGTTGAAAGGGCAGCATACAACTGCGGGCTCTAACCATTCTACTTCACGTGCCTGCCATTTGTAAGCTAGTTGTGAAACCATTTGATTTCTAAAAATGTCAAAATCTGCATCTACCTCCGCCTCTACGTCATCATAATGGTTTGCCTCCATTTGTGATAACCCGTATCGCACAGCACCCAAACGCACACTGTCTGAAAATTGCGGCCATCCTTACTATAGCACGGACGGTCTGGCCCCTGCGGGTTGTCGTTCTCAAAACCCCCCGAGTCCCTCATCATCCGTCTTGATATGTCGTCAAACATGGGCTTGGGATCCTAAAGGTCGCGCGGAACTCGTCGTAAAGAAAGCCGCAAACATCGTTAACGCCGGGGTGCTTGACGTAGTCCGTCCACTTGTAGCTCTGCAAGTAGTCTAGCGACCACCTCGCTGCACCGGTAAAACGATGTCCCCCAAACCACCGTTGCTGCTCTTCATGGGTTCCGTACCGAGGCCTCCGTTTGCGGCCAATGCGGCGGCGGCGGCGGCGGCCCACGGACTGACGGCCGCGGGCCTTATGCGAGGCGCTTCATTGAATAGTAGCGTGGTCGCTCCGTACGCGGCCGCGATCGTGAGGTACTACCGTTGTTTCACCATATAAAATACAACCGAATAGCGGCGCTAGGGAGGGCACGACGGTGATGGTGGGGAGCGCATTGGGGTTGTTTGGGGAGGGCACGACGGTGATGGCGGGGAGCGCAATAGAGTTGTTTGGGAGGGCCACGATTTAAAAAAATGGAAAAAAGGGACCAAAGTCAACTCATTATCCGACAACGAAATAGCGCGGTACGCCTGACTTCAATTCAGCGGCTCCCGTACACTTGAGTCCCCGTTACCGGCAAACTCAAATCGAGTAATATCTGACAAGGGCCTAACTAAATGCTGTTGCTATAATAATAACTTTTTATTGAGACATTAGAGGCGTTTCATACGCCACGCTACCGTATCCAATAAATGCTGTGCGTACGGCGCGCCACGTCAAATCAGCGATTTTATCGTCTACGCCCGCGATGCTGTTATCGTCTACGCGCTTTGCGTACGGGTACATATGGCCGGGGAGTGTTTTTCCAGCAGCACATGCCCCTGCTGAGCAAAACGCGTAGACGACAAATTTTATTGCTACAGGTACCTTTCAGGTACGGAAAAAGAAATAAGGATTACTGATAAATAAAATGTGCTGTGTCGTTAGTAGTATCGCTGACACGGGTTTCGTATCAGTGCCATATGACTTCCGATGGTGCGTTGCTGCTGCTTTTCATCAATGGACCCCCATCGGTTATCGACGTGACACTGCAATTCGCAGCACCACCAGCAACCCCCCCCGCTGTTGAATAGACAAGGGTGCGTCTTGGTCGCGTCGGACGAAAAGGAGGAATAGGCTAGACGACAACGTGTTCGAGTGACGGGATGTGGGGCGCGTCCGCCGGGCGGAATGGCGGAGGGTGCGGTTGGTGCCGTGCCTTTATATCGACCTCTACTCTCTGCATGATAGCATAGACCTTGCCGATTTTCGGGAACATGCCTCAGCAATTGCTTGATTAAGGGTTGGTGGCCGCTTAGAGTGAAAAATATCGATAGGCGTTCGGATTGAGATAAGTAGCGGGTCAGCACCTATCTACCGACGGAATGCATGCCCCAATCCACCATCACCAACCCCACCCCGACCACCGCCATCCCACCCCCCCTCAACCTCACTGCCATCCCCGCAGAACCAAAGGACCTCCCGACTTCCACTCCCTGCCTTGCCCTGACATACCTCCCCTCCTCTGACATCTACCCCAACTCCCAACCCCACCGTTGCTTGCCTCGCTCACCACCATCACCGCTTCCACCCCTCACCCCCTACTCCACGACACCCCTAATGACCCGATAAACATCTCGACCGCTGACCTCGTTCGGCCTCCTACAAACCCCCCCCCACAAGGTAGCCACCCTAGGCGGTGTCTACAAACCCCCCGGACAGACGAAGAAGAACAAACCTACCTCCCTAGCCTCTCGCCCATACGCCCGCACGGCCCACACCCCCCGGAGACAACCTCAAAACCAACCCATCATCTCTGCCGACTCCACCCCACAGAAGAAAGAGTTCCCCCCTCGCTCATAAGGTGACGCAAACCTAATCCCCCAAACTACGCCCCAATCATTCAACATCGACAAGGAGTTGCGAGACTAGATTAGTGAAGTCAACCCTGCCGCGAAGAGTAACCCAAGCCAAGGAAGCCATCCACAGCCGCTGGATCCTCCGGATTAACCCCCTCCCATTCGAAGACAGACTCGACATACAAGGCCGCTAAGCCTCCCCAACTCAATAGCGGACGTGTCAACTCCCCATGACGACCGACCTCCCACTCCAACCCCACCCGAGCCCTCAAATGACATACGGCACCTTAAGAACAAACTCCACGGCTTCCCTCCCGCCTCACTTTACTTTGCACACAAACACTACCACCATCCACTACTATCTCTTCGACTTGCACGGCGTTTATAAGTACCGCAAAAGCGTGAGTGCTAATGTTGGCAGTAATATTGGTAGTAGCGACGTTTCCGACGCAGCACCAAACCACCGTTTGCGCTCGCTAACCCTACGGCCACCCCAGCCGCGATTGTGTTGCGCGAATATAGGCGTTGTCCATCACAGCTAGGACACCTTTAACTCTTTTTCAAAAGCACTTGCTATTGGTGGTGGGCGGTCAATTGGTGTTGTGTCGGCTACACGCTTCTTGCTCTTGTCGGACGAGTGCGGTAAGCATGATGGCGTCTCACTATCATCTCGTTAATCACCCCCGCTTGCTCCGCATTGAATGGGCGAGCATTCACCTGCCCTTCTGACTACAAGACACGCCGCAATAGTAGGAAAGACTATATCTTACCTTACGGTCGAAGCGGAGTTATGCTTATCGTTTACAAATGTACATGCTTTCCGTGCATTTTGACAAGTGCAAGTTGTGAAAAACCGCTGTGGTGGCTGGGCGTGGAGGTTAAATGGCATGGCACGAAAATTGTATACATTGTATCATAACCACCGCCGCTAACCAACCTTCCACCGCAGGTTATTGTTATTACTGATGTGGCAGGTCAACCGACTTGGCAAGAGTGGCGATTGTGGACATGGACGTGTTGGTGTCGGCTGTTACTCATACCCTTTACGAGCGTTGCAACTCGCAAATTCCGTAAGGTAGACGCACAACCGCGACTGCAATTTCAAAGAGCATCCCTATAGAACTTGTGGTGGCCTTTGGTGACGCCGAGCCATGCTTGTGGAGGAAGATTGCTGTCAAATCCACCCCGAGCAGACGTCGAGTGAAGTATATCATCGACGGAATGGAATGTATTGCTTGACTTTTGTGCTTGCACGTAATGCATGGTGATCCGCCGAAGTTTCGGAAAATAAAAAACGGGATTCTCACGGAGTGAGCGCTTGCGCGGGTGAAGCCTCATGAGAGGCGGGGGAGCTTCACATGTGTTCAGTTGACGGATAACGGCGACATCGTCACTCTTCTCCCTCCGTATACTGTGGAGGTAACGGAGACCGCGTGGAAAAAAGGTAGCACGCTGTATAGTAGTATGCTTGGCATGTTGCGCTTCTACACAACCATCAAATCGCCACGCCCGGCAGTGACGTGCAACTCCGTCAGGACTACCCCATCACCATAAAATCAAGGTCGGCATGGCCCATATTGCCCAACTATTCCGACCCCAAAGCGTGTTCGATGGGCGAAGTGCAAGAGCTATGTGGCGGTACTTTCAAGCATCTTTCGGTAGTTTTGAGGGGATCGGATGCGTTGCGATCGATGCTGAGCTAGGACCGCACCGCATCAAACCCATCACCCCTTATATGGACGTGGGGAGGCATTTTGCATCACCATGATCGGATGGTGATACCACGGCATCCAAGACAACACCACGGCCCTTAACCACTTTTCTGACCTCAAGCCAACTCAGAACCAAAGGTGCGCTTTGGTGGGATTTTCACCTTTGCGAGTATGCACCTTGATCTCCCGCCATGGCAATTCGATGACTTCCAATATCATCATAGCCGCTCGAGTTCTTATTGTGCTGTTACACCTCTTGTAGACGGTACGCTACAATATGTGGGGAAATCCGAATTCCGGCGTGCAAAGAGTCCCTAATCATGTCCACCGGGTCTATCATCATCACAGCGGGGGGGCACAAGTGCCGTTGTTCAAAGTGGCTGAGTTGGTACTCTTGTCATCCTTTCTGATTGTCGGACGGGAGTATATCCCCATCGCACTTGAAGCGGAGACCATACCCAAGGCACAAGTACGGCTCTGTCAGCCCATACCCTCATCTCCAAACACGTGCGCACGTATAGTGCAGTGACTATTGTCTTCTCCATGGGCGGTGTCATGCCCTTGCGCTGGTAGTCAGGCTGGGGTGCGTATTTCGGGGTGGGGTGCTTATTCTAGCGGGCCATGACGCAAATGAATAAAAAAAGTATATGCTGGTCGAACACGCCCAAAGCCCCCACCCCGAAACGCCATACCACCACGAAGGACAAGTTTGAAGGTGTAGATTGTGCCATGCAACTCCATTCCCGGGCCATTACATATTCTCTCAGCTCCTACTACTTGATCGTTTTAAGTTGGGCAACAAATTGGTCATACTTATCATGCCACTCGTACAAAATGATCTATATCCTCCGTTATGGCTGATGTTGAAGCCCTAGCCTTTAAGCACGAAGTCATTTGCATATACTATTTTAAGCACGAACTGGCTTGAGGATGACAAGCACGGCTCCTTGGTTACCCATTTTGAAGGCCGCAATGCCGTCCGCTAGTTTTCAAAAATAAATGCAAAAAAGTTCAGTGAATGAAATCACTGCGTTCCCCGTGTTGTGTATGTATAAACAACCGCCAGATCATTGTTAACTCGTAACCCCGCAACTCACCGCAAAGTGAATGGCGTTAACCTTGCCTGGTGGTAGTAGCTCAACATGAAGCTGCACCGGACAAGTGTGGAGTGCTTGAGTCACGTCGATATTGCCCCCCTTGCCATCGTTTGACAATTGCAGCCCCGGTAGCTCTGCGACTCGAGACTCCCATTGCCAAACTCGATTTTTTGCTCGGCAATAACGGAACTCGTGTCCCATACGGCAGCATGCCAGCTTCGTGCTCACAGGTCTCTAGTTCCATTTTTTTCCTAACGCGTGTATCACGTCCTCGCAGCGACGCCTAATGATCGTGCACGTTACTCGGATCAAATAAGATTACATCGCGACAGTCGAATGCTCACGCAGTGCCTCCACCACATGCCCCTTGCCAGCGGTATATAATCCACGCATACCTAGTCGAGTATTTTTGGATGCTCGTTGAAGAAGCAATTTAGTAGCTGCAACCCGTGTCATTCGCGAGACCGCCCTCGTAACGGTTGTCTATGTATTGCTTCAGTTTCGCTACTTTGCCGTGTTTAAAGCTACTTTAATCGTCTCCGTTGTTGACAAATGGTGACCTTATGCGCTTCGAGGTGTCCTTCGGCTCCAAGACGTGGCCGTACACTCTCATACACCAGCCAAAAGGCGACCCCACTCCCTACCGCTATACCGACATCAAGTGCGACGTCAACAAATATAGCATCGAACACACTCTTACACAGCTCGCACTATACGCGGCTCCCTCCTCGCCCGCGCCGCTAACAACGGCTTGGACTTCTCACTCCTTAAAAACGCACCTCATTCACCAACATACAATTCACATGGAAACAACATTTCCTATGGAGTGTACAAAACACCCGCCTCCTGATCTACACCCCCGCCCCGAGCTTCCCCATGTGTGGCCAATGTACAAGCAATGGCCAAATGGTCGGTAAATGCCCCTCGATGTTGGGCCTTTGACATAACTGACACAGTAGCGCCCTCCAACTCCGCCTTTCTTTACTCGAACGCAACAATGGCGGCCGATCGGAAACCATTATCGCCGACTTAAATAATACACCTATCAAATCCTTCGACTCCCCCCTTCTTATCACCGCACCCCTTTAATTGGTCGCCCACTACCCG